>JAXCLQ010016413.1:0-35812 GCA_035584115.1 Cedrela odorata | reverse complement strand
TACTTCCCCCATAAGTCAAAACCAAGTCTTTAGTTCTTCTCAAGTACTTTAAGACTCGTTTGACCGTAGTCCAATGTTCTTTTCCTAGATTAGCCTGATATCTACTAGTAATACTCACAGCATACGTTATATCAGGTCTAGTACATAGCATGGCATACATAAGACTACCTATTACTAAAGCATAAGGAATCTTCCACATACGCAAGCGCTCAGCCTCAGTCTTAGGTCCTATTTCTCGAGAGAGATGGACACCATGACTGCAAGGTAAGAACCCTTTCTTAGAATCATCCATACTGAACCTCTTCAGTACTCTATCTATGTACAGACTCTGAGAAAAATCTATCATTCGTTTCACTCTATCTCTATAAATCTGAACACCCAAAATGAAGGTCGCTTCTCCCAGATCTTTCATGAAGTAGTATGTCATAACCACAATTTAGCATCAGATAACATGCCCACATCATTTCCTGTGAGTAGTATGTCATCTACATACAATACAAGGAATATGATGGCACTGTTATTCTCTTTTCTATAGACACAAGGTTCATCAATATTCTTTATGAAGCCAAACGATTTGACTGCATCATCGAATCTTATGTTCCAACTTCTAGAAGCTTGCTTCAATCCATAAATGGATCTATGTAACTTACACACCTTATGACTATCATCAGATACAACAAACCCAATTGGCTGTTACATATATATGGTCTCCTCAATAAAACCATTAAGGAAGGCTGTCTTCACATCCATTTGTCATATCTCATACTCATAATAAGCTGCAATAGCAAGTAATATTCGAATGGACTTAAGCATGGCCACAAGCGAAAAGGTTTCATCGAAATCAATACCTTGTTTTTGATTATAACTCTTTGCCACTAACCTAGTTTTAAAAGTCTCTACTTTTCCATCTTTGCCTAGTTTTCATTTGTAAACCCATTTACAACCAATAGGAACAATTCCTTCTAGTGGATCAACAATTGACCACACTTGATTAGCATATATGGATTCCATCTCGAATTTCATGGCCTCTAGCCATATTTCATAATCGACATCTAATATTGCTTCTTTATAGGTTCTAGGATCTTCCCCCTGGACATCTTCTCCTATCATAAATGATTCAAAATCATATTTTGAAAGAAAATAATATCTCTAAGGAAGGCATGATATCCTAGTAGATCTACTAAGAGTTTGGTCTATAGAAAACTGAGGATCGGATCGAACTGGTTCATCAACATGAACCGGTTCATCTGTATCAATAGGCTCATCCATCTGAGGTTGATCATCATTTAGCTTTCCAGACTCTTCTGAAAGCTCAATCTTTCTACCTATACCACCGTCCTCAATGAACTCATTCTCGAGAAACTTAACATGTCTACTGATCAAAATTTTTTTATCAACATGAAAATAGAAATAATATCCAAAACTATCTTTAGGATAACCAATAAATCGACCTCTCTTAGACTTAACATACAGCTTCCCAGTGTTAACGACTTTAACATAAGCTGGACATCCCCAAGTTTTCATATAATTGAAGCTTTGAATCTTCCCATACCATATCTCATACGATGTCTTGGGAACTATTTTCGATGGAGTTTTGTTTAAGATGTACATTGCGGTATAAAGGGCATATCCTCAAAGATATATAGGTAAATCTGTGAAGCTCATTAAAGATCGTACCATATCTAATAAAGTACTATTTCTCCTTTCTGATACACCATTATGCTGTGGTGTATAAGGAGGTGTAAGCTGAGAAAGTATACCATGAATTTTAGGAAATTCTAGAAATTCAGTACTTAAGTATTCACCTCCACGATCAGATCGTAGAGTCTTAATACTCTTTCCTATTTGTTTCTCTACTTCGGCTCTAAATTCTTTGAACTTTTCAAAAGATTCAGATTTGTACTTCAATAAGTACACATAACCATACTGTGAGTGATCATCAATAAAAGTTATGAAATATGAGAAACCTACTCTGGCCATTTCACTAAATAGACCACATACATCAGTATGTATCAATTCAAGAACTTCACTGGCTCTTTCCCCTTGTCCTACAAAGGGCGATTTGGTTATTTTACCTTGAAGACAAGATTCACAAGTTGGATAGGGTTCAGAACCCAATGGCTTTATTAGTCCATCTCTACCCATCTTCATAATCCTTTTATCTTCAATATGACCTAATCCGTGATGCCATATAAGTTTTAAATTAAGTTCATTTCTAGATCATTTCTTATTAATAGTATTAGTCATGTTAATTTCATTAGTCTCAAGAACATATAAACCATTTACATTCAAGCCACTGCTAATCAATTTATTTCTCAAATAAATACAACATTTACACCCATTAAACATAAAAGTGTAACCCTGTTTACACATTTGATGGACAAACAAAATGTTTCTATTAGCAATATCAAAATACATAGTTTTGTACAATACAAAAACATGACCCAAAGGCAGAATAATTCTGCAAGTCCCTGACCAAGTGACAGCAACTGTTGCTCCATTTGCCATCTTCAGTGTCACTACACCCTCCTCCAGCAACTACTTACTGTGAAGGTCTTGTAACGACATACAAATATAAGAAGTGGCAGCTAAATCAATTATCCAACTATTTAAATCTGAACTAACATTTAATTCAGTTTATATAACATGACAAAAAAGCATACCTTGCACCCTCTTTTGACTCAAGCTCTTCAAATAAAGAGGATAGTTCCTCTTCCAATGCCTCAACTTCTTACAATGATGATACTCATCATTGGCTTAACTACCGGTAGCTCGTTTGCCCTTGTCTTTCTTCTTTTTCTTGGAGAATCCTCCTTTGGGTCTAACCTCAGAGGTCTTCTTATCCTTTTTCTTTGATTTCTTACCATAAGAAACTGTGGCAAGAACAATCTTTTTCCCTTACCCTTTGAGACTCTTTTATAATATGAAATAATTTCATTCATAAGTTGAGGAAGAGTATGCTCCAGTTTATTCATATGATAATTGGTAACAAACTGGTCAAAGCTAGACGGGAGTGACTGAAGGATCAAATCCGTCTGCAATTCAAGGTCCATAGAAAACCCTAAAGAGGCCAACTGGCCTATGAGGTTAATCATCTTTATTATATGAGACTCCAAAAGCACTTCCGGACTAAGCCTCATATCAAACAAAGTAGTGGACAACTCGTACCAATTATAACTAGAACTCTCCCCAAACAAATCCAGTAAAGAGCGATAGATCGCTGAGGCATCCTCTATGCTCTCATGCTGAGTCTGCAAGTCATCACTCATAGATGCTAGCATATAAGATCTAACCTTGAGATCATCATCCCTCCATCTCTAGAAGGTATCTCTCTCCTCGGGTGTAGCCTCCTCTGGAAGGGATAAAGATATAAGTGCCTGAAGAACATAGCTAATTCTCTCAGAATTAAAATAATTTTGAAATTTCGATACCAGACTTTGAAATTAGATCCGGTAAGTCTGTGGGTATTTAGGATTTTGAGAAGAAGGTTACTCATTATTCCACTAGAAAAGAGATCTGCATAAAACGAAAAATACATCATAATGTATTACAGTATATATCATATTATTCAGTTATGGACTTTAAACTAAATAGTTCTTCCACTACTTCAATTATATCTCACACTCCCTTAATGAGAAAAATGTAACCTTTTACAGGTTTTCATGGGTGATCATATTCTTATCAAACTCATAAGACATCACCTAACAGATATTAGTCAAGCAAGCCCAATAAGTCAGAAACTCATTTCTGTTTGTAACTCTTTACAAGACATGATCAATCTTCCTCTAAGAAGAAATACCTCACCTAACAGATATTGGCGCCTCAACCTAGTTAGGCTAGACTCAATGCCTTTTCTTGAATAGGAGTGAAAATCAAACCCCTTACCTAACAGATATTGGAGGTCAAAGACTCCCTAATCAAGAAACAAGTCAAATAGACTACGACACTCCATGAAGACCTTCACCTAACAGAAATTAGGTTGCCCTATCTAAGATGTCTACAACCTATTTAACTGTATTGGAAGGATTAAACCTAATATTTTTAAAAGGGAGATTTTAATTTTAGATCTCATTTAATGTATACATCAATATGTATATATATTTATTTTATATTATTCAGTAATGGAATTTAAAATACATATCATCCAATGATATTAATTTCAAATTCACCATATTACTAGTTGAATAAATTAACAATTAATTTATTTGAAATATTTTTAATTGATATAATATCAATTTGTTGATTTTTATATTCATATCGATACTCCCACTAGAATTCTACTAATTCTACGTTGAATTAAAATTTAATTTGATTTATTATTCATTTTAATTTTAATTCAAAATATTTAATTTTCTATTTAATTAAAACAATTTCAAGTCCAAAAATTAAATTTCAATAAATCAAATTTTTCAATAATAGAAAATTCACTATTTAAAATAGTACTTGTATAAATTGTGGTTACGGAAATATCTTAATATTTTGCAATTATATGTGAATGGAGAAAAAATAAAAAAATAAAAAAAAAATTTACTTTTTTTTTAATAACATTACAAGAACGGTAACTACAAAATGTCGTTACTGCTCTTGCATGTTTTTCGTTTTCCCGACATACTGGTTTAACACTGTTTTTTTATTTCGGCCGATCATTTCGACCATTTCTTTTTATTTGTTGACGCCAATTTCATGCAAATAACCATACTCAAAATCAACACATTGACATACTGAGCATCATGGTTCATTTTCATGCATCAATTATTACCATTTCTTCAAACAGAAAAACCAACGTCTATTTACATCAAACCAAAAAATATCGACCTCAGTTACATGCTGGTATTCACACTAATAACAACTCCAATCGACATCTTGAACATCATTTATCATCTTTAATCAACATATGTCCATATGGTTTTTGAAACAAGCAACACACAGTGCATCAAAATGGTGCTATGTTTCTTTGCCCGAAATACAGTGTTCCATAACACTACCCTGTAAACTCCATTCATCATTCAAAACCACATCAAATATACATATGAACATTCATCAACATCCCAAACACTAAAATTGAAAAACACATGCATACAGATATAAAAACAGGCTCTGATACCACTTGAACGGAACAGTGAGCAGAAGCATGCTCTGTTTTCCATGTGCAGCGGAAGTGTGAAGCATGAAATGAAGTTTCGGGCCACAACCGCTGCAAGGGAGTCTTGATTGCCATTACAGGCTTGCAAAACAGACTCCCTTATGATCTATATATCCATGCATGTGTATTTCAGTGTACAAATATACTTTGTTTCTTAAACAAAACAAAGAAACTAATCTTTAGTCTTGCAATCCGAAACAACAGTTGCCTTGCTGCCTCAGGTGGTCCACACTTCGGTGAGATGAAGTCGGTTCTGACTAGTTTGGGATTGACATGCGTTGGTTTAAGCTTCAACAAGCTCACCACCCTTTCTTTCTCTAACCTTTCTCTTCCTCTCTCTCTTCTGGTTTTTGTCTTGGTTCATAACCAAAACACTGCACCATTTTTTGCTTCACCAAGCTCTTGTTGATTGAAGAAAAGGAAGAAGTTTTGGTTTCAAAAACCACAGAAAGGATAAATGAATAAAAGAAAATAGAAAAAAAATAAACTGTTTTTCTTCTTTGCTTGCTTACCCGTTCTGTGTGTATATGTTCATATATATATATATATATATGTATGTATTAACAAGCTTAACACTTAAGCTTTCTTTCCACCGACTCCAAAAATATCAAAAGAGATAAATACAAATGGATAAATCATGGTTAATCTTAAGTCGGCAGAATGTATATCTTTTAACATATACATGCATTCCTTCAATACATATATATACACATACATTAATGCATTAATACATTATTAATACATTATAACATTATAGATATAATATATATATATATATTAATCAAATTAACATATATATATATATATATCAAAAAGAGAAAGAGAGAGATACATATATATATACACATTTATATATATACATGTATATTAATAAATATCTTACATATATATGTATATATATATATATCAATAATATATATTAGATATTTATAATAATATTGATATAATTAATAATTATATTTTATGATTACTATAATCATATTAAAATATAATAAAAAAATATAAATATTATTACATCCGCAAATCATATTTACGGTATCCCAAAATTGAATCGAAATATTTTTTACGCATACGCATGTTAGCGCGTCAGAGCTGAAAAATAATTTTTTACAATAAAAAATCAAATTGCTACCCGATCAATATCTGTACAATATTATTAACTAGTTAACGATTATTGCATACTAGCAATAGCTATCATCATCAAGTAACAGACTGTATGTGTGACCTCCTGAGTTCACTATAAACTGGACATGGGTGGACACGAACTCTTTTGTATCTTTTTGGTACAACTCTTTGCAACCAAAGTTTCTAATGATCATGTGCAACCTCTAGCAAGATGCCACAACCCTCAAACACTAATGAATCCACATGGTCGTACTTACATGTAATAAAGTCTCTCTGCTGTCGACTCTTGATCGAGTGCGAGTCATGGAATCGTCAAACTTTTCATATTATATATATGTATAGTACCAAACACACACATATATATGTATATACATATATTTATAGTCATATATGTGTTACATACATATTCATGTTCATATATGTATATATATATATATATATTGATAATAATTTAATTTATATGTTTATACTCAATACAAATATTTTATATATATGTACCATTTTCTCTATCATTAATATTTCAAATATATATTCATATATTTTTCCCATTTTTTAACCTTGTATTTGTGTGTCTACTTTCAGGGTTCTGACATTATTCTTCTCTCTCTTTCCCGTAAGGAATTTTCCAACAAAGCCAATTTACTCTACATTTTGGCTTTTCTTTTATTTTTTCTTGGGCTTGGGTTTTATTATTATAATTTTTTTTGCTTGATTTGCACTTTTATTTTGTAAGCCCAAATTAATAGTGTAATAACTAATATTATTTGCTCACTTTTCAAATTATTTATCTATGACGTTTGGAAAAATTTTATTATGATCATTGAGACTTTATCGTAATTCTTTCAAAATATTTCGGTTATCACAGCTATGCACGTTTCTGTCATGTTCGAAATGGAAAGATTATCAGCTTTAAGCGAAATATGTAATCACATTCTGAATCTGGGTCACCGTGGGTGCAGGTGACACTAACTGACAGAGCCATTCTGAAAATGATTGTACTATGGATTCGTTTCTGTGTAATTAAAAAGTTTGAAAATGTATTAATCTATTTGAGTATTTATATTCTATACAACATCGACATGTCCAAACTTACATGGTTTATTTATTTTGATTATATCTTACTGTTTATTTTAAAATTTTTATTTTTAGAGAATAGTACGTAGAAGTGACTAAGGATGCAAGGTTAGTTAAGCATAGATGAAGATATTGGTTATATGTGTAATTAATAGGATAATTATATGATTGAGAACTAGTTATATAGATAATAATTTTTTTTTATATATGTAAAGAATTTAGAAATTATAGACATTTAAGAATCATATAATACTTATGTAGTATTGTGCGTGAATTTTAGAATATTAAGGTCAAGTCTTTATGTATGAAAATTATGTACAGAGAGTGTGATAAATGATGTATCATTGAGTGGATATTTGAATTATTGAAGCAAATAACCATATGTGTAAAGCATGTGTATTATGTAATTATGATTTATTGAGTAAGTATGAGATTGGAATGCTACAAGAGTCGTATCAGAGCCAAGATTTGAGGTTCTGTCGACTCTAAGTGATCAAATAATGATTTGAGGTTCGTAGATATTAGGAATGATTGAAAATTTTGATTATTTAAAATGATTGAAAATTTTGATTATTTAAACATTAGATTAATAGGGAAACCAAGGTTTAAAATTCAGAGAATCGATGAGGAAATATAATTATGACAACGAGGGATAGAGAAGAAAGTATTAATACGTGTGAATACAGTATCGTTTTCTATGAAGAAAATATCGATACATATGAAGAAATGATCTATACTTTGTAAGTAAGAGAGTTCGAAATTATTTACGAACTCGCCAATCAATACCTTAAAGAGAAAATATCAATACATAAAGGCAAATATATCAATCCTTGGTGTCAAAGAAATTTTTAGAACCAAAATTTTAATGAATTGGTCGATACCAAGGCTTAAAAGTGTCGATACATTACAAATCAGAGCTCACGTTAGGATTCAGTAGACTTTAGGTTAGTTAAATAAATATATAAATAAAAATGCTAAACAAATTTTAGTTAGTGTAGTTTTAACATCGGTATTTCTATGATAATTTCATGGAATTTATTTTATTTGATTTTGGTTTGTAAATATGGTAAGGATGAAGTATGATTGATGAACTAGTATAAGTAAAAGTGAAAATGGTACGATTAGTGGAGTTCTCGTAAAGGACTTGATAAATTTGTACATAATTAGGAATAGAGCGAAACTAGCAAGAATTATTCTCCGTCATTCCCATATTGATTCGAGTTTACAGGCGATCAAAGAAGTGAAAAAGAAAGCCCTCCTAGGAATGCAGGTGTATAAAAAGGATGTGAATTGTAATAAATTAGTGGTGAGATATTTGTATTAGAAGATTAGATATTATAACATCTATAACACGAATAGGTGTTCGGTGAAGATATTAAAGAAAAGTTTTCTAGGAAGACTAGTTCAAGTGAGAAAAATAACAATGAAGGATTGAGAAGATTGGATCCTTAATTGAATCGTATGAGTGAACTCTTTGAACTCAAGATTATTAAAGTTAAAGATGGCAAAATGGTAAATTAAAAAATTAAAAAAAATTTAATTAGAGTTAGAAATTTAGAATTTGGAACCCAAGATTATTAAAGTAATAAAAAAATAGTTTTATTGTGTCCAAGTGTGATTTGATTGCTATTTTTTTGAAATTGATATTAATGTTTGAATCAAGTTAGAAAAGTTTATGAAGTAGCATATATTTTGAAAGACTGAACGACCGTTACAAAGTTAAAACGGGCGTTCAATAAAGTATAATTATAATTCCATTAAGTAGTAAGTTTGTTGAAATAATTATTTTCAATTTCATGATAATTAAATGGATAAGAATGGTGTGGTTGTAGAAAAAAAATCAAAAAAAAATCAAATTCTCTTTGCAAGTATCGTGGGAAATCGCATCTCGAAATTTGTTACGAAGAGTCGGGGGTTTGCTTTGGGTGTAGGAAGTAAGAGCATACGATTAAGTAATGTCCAACTAGAAGAGTGGATAGTAAAGATAGCATAGGGGAAAGTCAGAATAAAAGGCAGAAGGTACAGGGATGAGTTTATGCTCTAACCAAGCAATAGGCATTCAATGAAGTGGCAACAAGTATTGCAATTCTTTTAACCAAAAAGTTAAAGTAATTGATTCTGGGGCTACATATTCATTTGTGGTTTGTACTTTTATTTAATTTTTTGATTAAATATGTTATGGGTATTGCTACTTTTATAGGTAAAATATAGTTATAAATTATGTTTACAAAGATTGAGAAATTAGTTTTGAAGATAGGAATATTATAGTTGATTTATTGCCATTGAAGATGCACAATTTTGATATTATCTTGAGAACGGATTGGTTAGCCGCCTATCATGCGATAGTTAATTGTTTTACTAAGGTAATAATGGTTAAAATTTCAAGTTAATCGAAATTTAGTCTCGATAGGAGACAATTTGTGATAGGTCAAAAGTTGCTCAATGTGATTAAGGCCACAAAGTTGCTAGGAAAATGGGTGTGAAAGGGTTTCTTAGCTTATGTGATTACTAGAGAATGAATCAAGCCACAATTAAGGATAAAAATCTTATCGCAAATGGGATGGTAAGAATGATGAGACCGCAAAAGAAGTTGATTGAGGATATTGCTCAAAATGATGGTACTCTAAGAAATTGTTATTTGATTTGTTCTTTTTGGGAAAACATAATAAAATTTCTTTTAAAAATATTGATGTATATCTTAAGTGAGAAGTAAGATTTTAGAATAAAGATTTTCTTTAGCTAGTAGGAGACTCAAATGGAAATAGAATTAGTGAACGAATCCAAGTAAAATGTATAAAAGGACTAGGTAAGATATTGAGGCTTCTAATTGAGTCATGAAATGTAATTCTCATTTCTTTAACATTTTTGTGATAATTTATGATTTGTAAATGTTAAAGAAAGATTTAAAATTAGTACTTTAAATCTATGTTAGTATTAGAAATGAAATTTATGTCCTTAGTGAAATGAATTTTCTTAAGCTATATTATAAGTAACTTTTGATTTGAGACTATTTATGAGTTTAGTTTATGATTAAGAATAAAACCCAAATTTTACTTATTCTTACAAGAAACGATAAGAAATAAGAATTTTGTTTTACAAGATTTATAAGAATTGATTATCGATAATTATAATTCATTGATTGAGAATGAAACCTAAGTTGTAAATATATTAGGTTGATGTAAAATTTCATTTTACATTCCTATATGAGAAGATTTCTGAGGAGATTGAAGAAGTATTAAGAAGAATAAATTTAAGATCATAGAAATTATAAATTTTAATTTTTGGATAAAGGCCAAAGGTGTTTAAGAAATATGACAATTTCCTTTAAGGTGTGAAATTGATATTTTAAATAGAATTAGATTTATCAAGATTTGAAATAGTTACTAACATGTTATACATGAAGAGGGATACATAATTTCCCAAGTTAAAAATTTATATCCATCTATTTTATTCAATAAATTTTCAATGATTAAGGGGTACGATTATGAAATTCCATAAGTATAAGATATGTTTATTTCCATAATATTTGGGAGACAAAGTTCATAGTTGGAAAAAAAAAGATAACAAACATGATTTATGAAGAAAGATTATCTAATGAGTTATTTAAAACATTTCATTTAAGAATTTATTTGTATAAAAGGTATATTAATAAGAATATTTTAATATGTATAATGATATTGAATTTTATATGTAAAAATTTATGATATTAGACTCGATGTGATTGATGGGGTTTGTAATTGAAGAAATATTGATTATATGAATAAGACGATTTGCACAAGAGTTATTCAAGGTGAATAGAAGAGAAATTTGGTTATTAACCATAATTCAAGTCTTATTTTATTAAATTTCTTTATATTAATGAAGTTATTTTAATGAGATTGAAATGACATGTAAGTTGGTATTGTATTCGTTCAATGTGTTGAAATTCAATTTTGTTTGATGATTAAGATAATATTGAACATACATATCTGTAGTTTAAATTTGAAAAGACTTAGAGCAAGTGATAAGATAATTAAAATCGATACTACTTGGTATAATTTATATGTAGTATGTAGATATATTTGTTTGTAACTGATTTTAAGGTCCATATGGTGGAATTATGAGGAATTATAAGAAGTATGTTATTTCATTATTTAATCTTTAAAGTTTAATATTTTATACATATATTATTTTAAAATATGGAGTAGACTAAGAACAAAAGTATCAACAAATAGTTTGAGTGATTTGGTTTAATAATTTGATTAAGAAAAGTTATCATTAGATGTTCTTAAGTTTAAACAATAATTTTTTGACAATAAATATTATAGGCTATAATCGAATTGAAAATATACAATTCTTGATTAACAAGAATGAGATGGTTAGAAGTTTATATTAAGAATATCAAAAGTACTATAGTATAGCGTACCATTTGAGAATTAAAATTTGTGTATATAAAGAATCTTACTTATATGTTATGAAAGTTTAAGTATGATATTATGCATTTTATAAGTAGAGGTTGATGGAGGTAACGATGCATAATAATTCTTGATGCAAAAGTTAGACCTTAATCGTATTTAATGGTTTATAACTATTGACAATTCTTCGCATAGGTCATATATATTACTCAATATAATAATAAATATGTTTTGACATTGTGATGGAACAATGGTTGAATATTAAGGGATCAAGGCGATTAGAATAAAGTTGAATTATATTATAAAAAGAATGTCTCTAATATCTTAGATTTAGATCCTAAATATATATACAACGTATATGTTGTATGTTATATTGACCTTAGTCAATCTGCAATACATAGAATTATGCAGAAGTTATTTATAAGTTTTGTAGTATCATAGAATAATGGATGGTGATGTTATATTTTAGAATAAGAGATGATGACAGTAAAGTTTAAGTCTCGAGATCATGTCGACTTTAAACTTAAATATAATGACTGGACTACAAGTTGATAAGATATATGATTTAATATTATATAATTTTTAGAACTCGATATTGGAGTTGTTCAGTAGAAATATGATTTAGTAAGAATGATAATTGCTATTACTATCAATGAATGCGTATTAGAAGAATAGGCTCGTTAATTATGTATTAATTTAACTAAGTTACTATATGTTTTGAATGGTAGTAGTAATTTGTAACGAGCTTAATCAAGTGCGTCAATTCAATTACTTGCTTTGTGGAGGTTTCATAAGATGATCACATTAGGTAAATGCAAGGGGTATTAGTTGAGTATACATAATGAATAAGGTACTTGTAAAATTTCAAGAGCGAAATTTTTATAAGGATGGGAGAATTTTAACGCCTGCAATTTTGAAAATTTATAACTGTAGCATATGCAGCATTTAGGAAATTTAATTGAATAATTTGATATTATTTTTTCAGTTAAAATTTCATGTAATTTAGAATTTTTGGATAAATGATTGAATCTCAAGCGTAAAATAGTATTATTTGTTTAAGCCCAAAATTAGTTTCATAAGGTTAGGCTATAAGTAAATTTTGGATTAAATGAATAATGTTTTGATTAATTTTGAACTTAATTATAAAGATTCTGAAATATTAAAGGTTATTTTAGAATTTTTAAAATAGACTAAAATAAAATTTTTTTAAAGTTTTAAATTATTTTAAAATTTTTAAAAAGAATAAGGATCCAATTGAAATTTGACTATCAAATATATCAATTTGGCCATTTCTCTATACATTCGGCTTCTCCTCTTCTCAAAACCCAGCAAACACACCTCTCTCGCTTTCTCAATTTTTGGCTGATTAACTTCAAATTAAGGCGAATTTCCTTTAAATTCTAGTTACCGGTAAGTTATTTAACATATTCTCACTTGAATTTTATCTTTTAAACATAAATTGGATTGGAATTAGGATTTACTATTTATTCAGACAATTTACACTTAATTTTGCATAAGAAATGTTAGAATTGTGTTAAATTGGAGTAGAAAATGTAGTAATAGGTTGAATTTGCATTGATTAAGATGTGTGTGGGAAGAAATTATGGTGATTTGCTTTCGAGTGAACAATATTTTTTAATATGCTATAGTAACTATTTGTGCAGTATATTTAATATGTACAGTACTGTTTTTACAGTACCCATAATATGAACAATAATTTCCTATAGTACTCTGGCATAAACATTATTTTGCTACAGTAAATCCTAGCATAAACAGTAATTTATTATAATTTTTAGATCAAAAACCGTATTTATTTACTTAGGTGAAAATGTATAAATTTAGAGTAGTCAAAAATATGAATTAGAATAAGTTAGTCATGAGAATTAATTGTTAAAAATTGGGTAAATAACCTTAATTAGTTAAACTTAATGATATTAGTAAAACTAAAAAATTTTAGACATTAATTCCACGAATATCACGTTTAGTAAATTTAAGAAATTTTAGACATTAAGTCCACGAATATCACGTTTAAAACATTTATATTAATTAATTGAATAGTAGAAGATATGATTTATATATTTGTGGTATTAGGCTACGAGAATTCGAAAGAAGAATCAAGTTAGGCGGGAAGATCGTTAGCGGGAGTGGTTGCCTTCCCTTTTTAGTAAGTAAATCATTGTATTTTTACTGCTTTTGAAATAATATGATATCTGAGCATGTGTTTGAAAATAATATAAAAATTTAGAATTTAGAATGTTTTATATGTTGATATCAAATTCATAAAATGATTGTTGAAAATAATGTCGATGTGTGAATATTTATGAATGAAAATGATTTTATAGTTTTAGTTGTTAGTTAATATTTATTCTGATTTGGCCGGCTCTTGTGTCAAATATAGAACTTATGAGTTATTTAGAATTATGTTTAACGTGTTATGCATGTTTCTGTCATATTCAAAATGGAAAGATTGTCTGCTGTAAGTAGAATATATGATCACGTTCTGAATTTGAGTCACCGTGAGTGCAGGTGACACTAATTGATAGAGCCATTCTGAAAATGATTGTACTATGGATTCATTTCTGTGTAATTAAAAAGTTTGTAAATGTATTAATCTGTTTAAATATTTATATTCTATAGAGCATCGACATGTGCAAACTTGCATGGTTTATTTACTGAGATTATATCTCACTGTTTATATTGAAAATTTTATTTTTCAGAAAATAATACGTAGAAGTAACAAAGGAAGCGTGCAAAGTTAGTTAAGCATAGATGAAGATATTGATTATATGTGTAATTAATAGGATAATTATGCGATTGGGAACTAGTTATATAGATAATAATTTTTTCTTATATGTGTAAAGAATTTAGAAATTGTAAACATTTAAAAATTATATAATACTGATGTAGTATTGTGCGTCAATTTTAGAATATTAAGGTCAAGTCTTTATGTATGAAAATTATGTACGGAGAGTGTGATAAATGATGTAACTATAAACCCTGTATTTTGAAAAAATGGGTAAAATAGGCATTTAATGATATCCATTATCCCACTTATATTGTACAAAATTAATTGGTACATTAACGAGGCATAGATGAAATTAGATTTAAGTTTAATAATGAGAATACAATGAAATTGAAAATATAACTTGAAATTTTTCATAAGTTGGGTTTTCGCATAAAGTTCTACGCTGAAGCATTCGACGATTTCGCTAGCCAATTAGTGAGCAGGATCAAGGGGCAGCACCCTTGTGAGGGATCGGGGGCAAAGCCCTCAAAAGGTAAACAGAATTGGTATTAGGGAATGAAGAGAAAAGAGTCAAAAATCTATCATAAGCATGAAAAGATCGATACTTGGAATGAAAGTATCGATATATTATTCAAATGTATCGATACATTGAGAATGCATGTCAATATTCACTGAATGGATCGATACCTACAAAGAGATGATCGATATTTTGCAAGACAAAGACTTGGGAATAAATTACAAGTCAACCAAATCGATACTTATGGAGAAAGTATCGATACATTTCAAAACAAAGAGTTCAAAAAAAATTACCAAATCACTACCTTTATCAAAGGGTATCGATACATTTCAAAACAAATAGTTCAAAAAAAATTACTAGATCACTACCTTTATCAAAGGGTATCGATAAAGTATCGATACATTTCAAAACAAAGAGTTCAAAAAAAATTATTAAATGAACTAGATCGATACCTAGTTTAAAAGTATCGATACTTTACGCAAATTTAGGAAAGATTCGACAGCCAAATTGGTAATTTCACTCACGTTTATAATACCCACAAGGGAAAATGATTTCAGTATCATTCAACCATTTATCTCTCTCTCTCTAAAATTTATTTCTCTCTCTAAATTTCATGGCAATTTGTAGATCTTAGCAACATCTCGTGAGTTTCTCAACAAAATTTGGTTATATATGTGAAATATAGGCGCCGAGCACATGGAATAGAGACAAATTAGACACAAGGACTAGTGTAGGGAGTGGAGACCTTCCCTATTACTGTGAGTTGAACTATTTTTACTCGTTTTCTTACTTTTAAAATACTTTATGGAACTTATTGTTTTATGAATTACAAAATGGTTTATTTATCGTTGTTTTGAATTAAATATGAATGGCTTGTAGTTTGAATGAATATGTGATTGGTCAAGAAGGCAGGTTTGATATTGAAAATGCATGGCTTATAATGATGTTAAAAATGAAATGATTATAAATGTTTATGTAAATGAATTTGATTATGGCTTTATATTGGTGATATGGCCAGGAGGGCCAAGATTGTATATGACTATAGCTACAAGGTAGTAGCCTAGGAACGACCTATAAGAGGCCGCCTAGGTGAATACGTCAAAGGTGGGGCAGGTATATGGGTGGATGTTATAAAATTGCTCACTTGTGGGATTGATAAGGACAGTCATGAGTATCACCACATGACTACTCGAGGCAAACGTTAGTGGTGAGCAAGTTTTTAAATAACTAGCATGCATTCGCATTTTAAAAAGAATTATTTTGTTAAATAAGCATTTTTTATCCTTGTATAAAAACCATTGATGATCTCGGGGTTACCACGGCTAAGATAACCACTGAGAAGAGCAGCCAGCCTAGTGATTTTGTATAACAGGCTATGTTTTATCAACATAGAATTATTTTATGTGCATTAATAAATGTTTTATTAAACTGTATTTTCATACACTCATAGAGGATATCCCCATATCCTCACCCCTCTTACCTCCTAGTTTTCAAGAGATCGAGATTAAGAAGTGCATTGTGCAGGTGGTGGTGATCAATAAAAGGTGTAACGCCCTTAGGTACAGTTGATAACCTTGACTCACAGACTTGGACAGATTAGTTCACTGGGTATCTTTTATAAAATTGTTTATGTTTGTAATTATAAATAGAAATGATGTAATTTGATAAATATTTTATATGTATCTTAAAATTAAATATATCTTCATTGTGGAGTGATTTAAAAACCGTCTCAGAAAGACGTGTTTATATGAATGTGTTTATGAACTATTTTGAAAATTGCTTTGAGATGCATGTAAACATACAGGAGGACAGGTACCCAAGTAGCCTTACAAGCCTGAGGGACATAATCAGGGGTTAAAAATGTGTCTCGAAGGTTTGTGGCGGTTATCAAGTGTAGATCTTACGGGCAGGGGCGTAACAGTATTATTGAGTGGACATTTGGATTGTTGAAGCAAATGATCATATGTAATTATGATTGATTGAGTAAGTATGAAATTAGGGTGTTACAATAGCCATCATCATTAAGTAACCGATATGTGTGTGACCGCCTAGATCTACCATGAGCTGGACATGAGCAAATACAATCACATCACTTTGGTACAACTCCTTATAACTAAAGTTTCCAATGATCATACGCAACCTCTAGTAAGATGCCATGATCCCCAAACACGATTGAATCCATATAGTCGTACGTGCTTATAGCAAAGTCCCTTTACTGTTGACTCCCGATCAAGTGCAGGTTATGAAATAGTCAAACCCTTAACTCAATCATAGGAACAGGATCTCAAATCATATACAAGATTCATCTATTCAAAAACACTTTTTCAGAAATATCTACTCTAGCTAGAGATTTCATTTCTCATGTATGACATCCCTACCTAGGATCTCAAGCTCAAATATTTGAGCCAGCAGATTCTATCTTAATCATCACCTGTCCTCATACACCAAGAACACGTTGCCAACAAGTTTCTTTCATCAAGCGTGGTTAGCTCAGTGCGATATACACAAGTAAACGATGTGTCTCATTGTAGATGGCAGCCATGATATATCAAGTCAAAGACTAGTAGTACATTAGTACGACTGTGTGACGTATCATTGACTACAGATAATCACTCATGTAATTCGTCACGTTTAGTTACGTTCAGTAATACATTCTTCAACGCATCACCTATGTTTATGCTCTTATGACATGGGACTCGTCACCCAACTATTAGCATCCAATACTAATCCTTAGCAACATCAAACATGCCAGTCATGCAATATCATAGTCCCATATGATATCATCTCAATCGAAAACTGATTCGGATGTATTCAAATCAAAACTCTGTACTTATATCTACAACTCCTTGTAGATAGAGTCATGACATCAATATACGTCGCAGGATCTTATTCTGCATTATTTATTTATTAAATAATTGTAAATGCAAAATGATATAAATGTCTTTTTTATTAATCATAAATAATTTACAATTAATTATTGAAATATAATTATATACAAAGAATGATATCCCTAAACCATATGACACAATTAGATCTATGACATATCTCTAACACGTAGCGATTCACATAATTTAGAGTGTGAACATTAGAGGGTTAAGTAACATTAATTAAGAGTGTGAACATTAGAGGGTTAAGTAACATTAATTAAGAGTGTGAACATTAGAGGGTTTAGTAACATTAATTGAGAATTTAATGAAATAAAAGAAAGGAAAGTAACTTTCTAAGCCAAACCATGTGGGAACTACCATTGGTCTCTTTTCTGCCAACTGTGGCCCCATGACCAACCAACAAAAAACCACCGAAGCTTTCGGTCTTTATTAGAGGTAGGTAGGTCAAGAATGAGTTTCTTCTTCCCTAGTCAAGTGGTGAAGTAGTAGAAACCCCATTTGTGCTTAGGATTTAGTAGCAAGTGGTATAGTGATTGTATCTCTTATAGGTTAGCTCAACTTGATCGACTTTCTTCCAGAAGACAAACATCCTAGACATTGTCCACTAAGCATAGACGTTTAGTTGGTAGGTGGAATCTTTATGGCAACAAAAAATTATGCGAAGGATGGATGACATATTTATAAGTTATAGTATTGAGATTAGAGTTGCACATTTTACCCGGGACCCCATTTTCCCACTCCCCAAACCCCATTTGGAGGATGATTTTAAAGAAAAATGGAGAAATGGGGTGAGGATGAGGATGATTTTAATCCCCAAATTGAAATGGGGATGGACCTCATTCCATCCTTATTTCCCCATTTTTTCCCCAAAAGAACTTCATTTCTCTCATAAAATATATTTTTATTATTTAAAAATTTAATTATATTAAATTTATAATAAAATATTATATTTATTTAAAATTTTTAGTAAAATATATAAATAAAAAAATATAAATAAAGAAAAAACGAAGAAATAGAAAATTGGAGTTGGAAAAATGAAAAAAATAGAGAACTGAGATTGAGAATAGAGGTACCCCTCTAATATCTTTCATCTCTATTTTTCCCCAAATGTAAATAAGGGTGAGAACGGAGGAGGTTAGGAAAACTAAGGATGGGAATGAGAAACCTACATCCATTCAATTTTCTCTACTGTGCAATCCTAGTTGAGATTCACCCAAACTCATATGGTAATATTGGAAACAACATTTCAAGGAAATGGGAATTTGCTTGTTTTTTTTATACTAATTTAATAAAGAAAAGTAGTTTATGTATAATAAAAGAATCTTATTTTAAATAAATTGCAATAATTTAACTAAAATAAAGTTTTTTCTTTTATTTTAGATAAATTAAAAAAATTTAAGTAAAATAAAGTTCACTTTTAAAAAGACTACGGTGTTTATTTAACTAAGAAAATGATGCCTTTTCAATATGAATCGTTAATGAAATACAACTTTATTTTATTTAAAAGATTATCACAATGTGAATTACCTTCAGATTTATGGTTTAGGTTTGAGTTTGTGTTCCTTTTCGCTAGTCCAAATATATATATATATATATATATATATATTTATATAATTATAATGTGGGTTAAGGTCTCCCAAATAGACTTTGTTTCTTTTTTATTCGATTAGAATAACAACAACAAACCAAAATTTATTAAGAACGATATTCTTTATTCAAACTTGTACAACAATTAATATAAAATTCAAAATTAGCCAACAAACAAGCAAATGGATATAAAGATCCTACTTGAATAAGCAGAGTTGAATAAGCAAATGGATATATATATATATATATATATATATATATTGTGTAATTTCAATTAATGCTAAAATTATAAATACTTAAAATAAAGTTTCAAGAGGATTTTAGAGAGATGGCAATAACACAATTCTGAAGATTTGATTAAATTGAGGTGTTACCATTAGGATGAAATCACTAGATATAAAATATATTAGTCAAAAAGTGAGTAATCCTTTTTAAAAATTATTGTTAACTACTTTACTTTCAAATCCTAATAGAAACACAACACTCCCAAACAAACAGAGCAACTTTAATTCTCAAAGATTTTTTTTTTTTTTGATAAATAACTCTTTAAAGTTTAATTAAAATATAATATGGGCTAAATATTTTCGATCTGTGACGAATGCTTGGTGATGTTTGAGAAACTGATAAAAACTCTCGTAACTATTGTTAAAATTTGTTAAGAAATTTTTTGATATTATACATATAGCCCATAACCTTTAAATAAAATAAAATATATCATTAGGTTCTTAAAATTGAAAAACAAAGCATTTCTAATGAGATAATATTATGTTATAGTTTATAACAATTAATTAAAATACAATATTACTATATCTATATTTATAAAAGAAACTAAAAGATTAAATAAGATTACTTTACAAATTGTCACAATTAATTAAAATAAAATATTATTACTCCTTTTAAATCAATGAAAAAGCTAGGTAGACTCGTGACAAGGTCTACATTAAGATGACTTATACCATATTGCAACTTTTAGTAATTCGTCAACATCAAAATTATTAACTTTTACTTTAAAAATAAAAATAAATAAACTTGTGGAATAACTTGGATTGATATAGACCGTATTATATTAAAAAATTGTTAATTAATTAAAATTAGTATATTACTTTTGATTTTAAAAATAAATAAATAAAAAAATAGACCTATGGAACGGTTTATATTAATAAAATGTAGTGTGTTATTTAAAAAAAATAATAATAAATAATTAAAATAAAATGCTTATTGAAACAAAATCTTAATTTCAATTACAAAATAGTTTTATCTCAAAGTATAATTTTTACAAGTTATAAAATAATATTATCCAATAGAATTATCTAGTTTTTTTTTTTTTATAAATAATTCTATTTTGATAATTGTAACCAGTGCTAAAATAATCTTATTCATTATCTGTTTAGTTTTATTTATTTATTTTTAATTTTTAGAATAAATATTTTACTTAATTATTTAAAAATTATAAAATAATCTTATCTCATTGATTATTTAGTTATCTAGAACTTTTATAATGAATTTTTAAGCAGAGTTGGTGCCTATTTTATTTTTCTTCTATTGTAATTCCGTTTTAATCATTTAAATGTTTTGAAAGTGTTTATTTCTTTAACTTAACATTGAAAACTAGGTATTTATGTTAGAAGGATATTTATATTTGAATAAAATAAAAATAAAATTTTTGATTTAATGTTAAATTTAAATATTTGAACAAGTTAATATAATTATAATTTTAAAAATTTTATTTATATTTTAATACGTAGAGTTTATTTAATTTGGCATAACATGTCATTTTCAAATATTTATATTCAAACACTTACAAATAACAAAACAAACATATAATTTATTATAATCATTCATTCAGATGTATATATTTAGATTTATTTTGATTTTAGATAAGAAAAAACAAACAATAGAACAAACAAGCCCCTTAGTTAGCACAAAGAAGTATAGCGTCACTTCTTAAAATGTGAGGAGGTCGTCGCAATTTGAAAATATCTGAATCAATTTATATTTCCGTCAAAATTCAGGAGTATTTAATCACAAACAAAAACAACAGCAACGACATGGGTTGGAATCGAACCGAATTGGGTCCACGTGAGAGTATGATCCATTCAATCATTATCTCCATCTGCCCTGCCGCCGAGGAGTTAATAATAATTATAAATGTGATGACAAAAACTAAATCAGCTCCCGAGTTTTAAGTGCAGTGGAACGATATAGAGGAGGGACACATTTTGATAATTTTTAACAAATTCGTACCTAATATTTTATTTTTCTATGTCATGAACTTTTTTGTTATAAATAACGAACATGTGTTCTGATTTATTTTTTCATCAAAATACAAGAACTAATTCATTAATACCAAAAATTAATTATAGGTGGATCTACAATAATTACAAATCCTAGGGGTCGTCACTGAAAATATCACAAACTCTCTCTCTCGTTTCTTTACTGTTGTGCCCTAAATTGTTGTTCCCCCAATATACATTATATATATATATATATATATATATATATCCATCAAACCCTAACCGATCGTAGCCTAGCCTCTTTCTCAATCTGATAAAGAAGAATCCCTCCTCAACATTTCTTTCTGCCTGCTGCTTAGTTATTGTTCAATAAACATCATCAAATGCACTAGTTTCGTTCTTTATTTCTCTCTTCTGGTAAAGTTTTAATTTTATCCCCTTTGATTCATGGTTTATTTTTGTACGTTTAAATTATCCCTTTGTTTCTTTGTGATGTGCCTGTGCTTATGCCTATGATGGTTTTAAATATACTTTGAGAGTAATATCTATGAAACGAAACTAATCTGAGGCATTGGATCTGCGCTCAATAAACTATAGTTTTTTGTTTTTAATTTTTCATCTTTTCTCTTGCAGTAGTAGATCTGAGCTAGTATTTCAGCTTATCAAATTTGCTTTTTTTATACAGTTTGTTATTTTCAAGACTCCTCTTTTGATGGGTTTCATGATTTTCCAGCAATAAGATGTTTGAATAAAGCATAAAGTTTTGTTATTCGAAACATATTATTTGAAAGCAACTTTTAAAGTTCTTAATATGCTTGAGAAGGCCATATATTTTGGCCTGCGGGAGCATGTGTTGTAAATTATGCAAGTGATGATAAAATAGACAGGGACATCAGTCACTCCCTTCGGAGATTGATGATTTAGTCTAAATGGGAATCTCTCTGATGCATACATACTTTTGTTTTGATTAAACAAGTTTACGTCAAGTTGTAATTTTTGTAGTTGCTAAAATTCAAAAATTTACTCACTGGTCGTTTGATGTTGTACTTTGTACATCATGATGCACTTTCACATTTTTTGATAGTCTATTATTATTTGACGCAATCATATTATGTTAATTCTCTTAGTTAATTTTATACATATTAGACAGATCAATCAAGTAATTGAGGCATAGAATGTTCAATTTTTTGTAATTAATGTACTTTATAAGCACCATTATATGCTTGGTCTTACACTTCATTCGGTTATTTTTGATACCTTTATATAAAATTTTGATGATTTTGACTATCATTAAAAAGCTTAGACTGAAGCCACTTCAGTTTTCCCCGCTATTGTCATTATGATTACTTGAGTGCTTGTTGAGTAATATTTGGTAGGACTTTGACTGCTAAAAAAATTGTTTTTTTAAACTATGGTTCTTTGGCTTGACCCTTTTTGCAAGTGACGATAAAATAGACAGGGACATCAGCACTCGTTTGGAGTATGATGATTTGTCCATGGGAATCTCTCTGATGCATAAGCGTTTATATTGAATAGTAGTTTTATACTATATATATGCCTTTTACAAAAAAAATTAGATTTGTATGATACTATTTGATATCACCAGTGCAATTGATTTAAGAATCTGTTTCCTGAAAAAGTTTTATAAATTATTTTTAATGTTCTGTTTTTAAGCTTCTTGATCTGCCAATGATGCATCTTAATTGCACGTATTATCAGATATAATTATGATGATATCTTATTCTTATTGTCACTACCTCTGAGGCAGATTGAAAAGACTATTCTGTGATTTTGAGTTTGTAAACCAAGCTGAGCCAGCATTTTTTTTCAAACATAGTGAATAGACTTTCCTATTGCTATTGTCACATGATAAATGAATTTGCTTGAGCTGAGTGTGTTGTTGGTTGCCTTGCCAGAGCCAAACTTATTAATTACAATTGGTAACACACTCACATTATTGTTGCCTGGGATTGTGTTAAATATACTGTGAGCATATGCGATGAGCAGAACATAATCTGTGGCCACTCATCTCTATCTGGCAGTTGGTTGTTCTCGTTCTCTCATTGCTGGCCTGTTATTTTTGGGTACTGGTATTGGTGATTGGCTTAAAAATTTGAATACAAAACATGTGTTGATAGTGTTATTAATACTTGTTAATAGTTTATTTAAATGTGTATGACATGCTATGCCATTGTGCATTTTTATTTGAATACAAAACATTTGTTAATCTGTTATTAATACTTGTTAGTTCGCAAGTATTGGGATGTACGGTAGTAATGTCACGAAGGCCTGATGATTGTTGTCCAAGAACGGAGATCTGAATAATGTTCATGTGGCAGTCTGATTTCGAACTGGGCTCCATGAACATCTTGTGTAATAAACAGTACTGGTTGGAATATGAAGGCCTGAATTAAATGTTTTTATTTTGATGTTATCTCGTTTGTTTTAAACCTTAATGGTTGATTAGTAAGGTCTAATTGGTAAAAAGTTGTGCTGTTGTTAAATCTTAGAAGGCTATGTAGAGCATTTCAAAACATTAAATAAATATAAAAAATTAAAATCACTGGAAACTTAAGAAAAATTTCGAAAATAGGAGCAGATTGCTTTGTTGAGGATGGTAAGATATGTTAAAAGTGTTGGGTGGCTGAAGTCGTCCAAAATAAGACAAGACCTTAGCTAGATCTGATACGTTTAGCGCAAAGTAGAAATCTTATACTAATGGATAAAAAAGATATCTTATATTGTATACAAGCCTAGAATTAAATTAGAAAATAAAAAATAAATTGAGTTTTGGATTGAAAGATTAAGATTTTGTGACCGGAAAAGGATTAATGTAAGCCTTGTATCGCAAAGTGAGCTGCCATTTAATGATGGTGTTTTGTGATAACTAAAATTTTGACCATCCTTTGTTGACAAACGGAGGATTTGTCATGGCAAATTTTTGTACAAATATGTGGATCAGAAACGACCATTCCGGTGGTATTTTCAATACTCCAAATGAATGTCAAGGATGGTGGTTTTATCAATTGCCAGCGGTAGTCGAAGAAAGTTTTTATTTTTAATAATTAAATAAAAATAATATTTATATTAATAAATAATACAATAAAACATATGTCTATTATTTACAACACTATATTCAACATGTTACCGTATTAAATTTAATATGCTATAATCCAATATATATGTGCTACTACTAAACTTGTCATTCCAGCATAGATTATCTACAAGTTGTTTATGATGGTCGCAAGTAATGATATAAGTTCGAGAAACTCAGATACAACAAAATTTAAGATTTTAAGTATTTTGATGAAAAAGTAAATTTTTATTTACAATAAAAGATTATGAGGAACAATCTTATACAACAAAATTATTTATTTATTATTATTATTATTATTTTACAATTTTGAGTATTGAATAGAAGCCAAAGACATTTCAAAAGAGATATGAGTGATGTTTTAAGATGCTTTACATGAGAAAATCAACGATACGATCTAAGAACGAAGAAAGATTGCGATACCATGGCACGCTTGAACAACTTCAACTGATATATTAGCAATCAAGTTACGTTGAATTGATATAAAATTTAAATAAGATGAAGGAATGGCAACAAGCATGGGCCCGGTTTGGTAATGAGCACATAAAGTCCATGCCCACAAAATCCCGGTTCAAATGGAACCTGGGCAGGGCTGGGCTTAGACTCAGGCTCGGCCAGGTTGAGCTTTTGATAGGCTTAGATTTTTTTTTCAAATTTTAAATTTTTTTAAAAATAAAATAAAATCTTCTAAAACATATCAAATTTTAAAATTTTTATAATCTATTTAAAGTAAAAAAAAATACTATTACAACACATTAAAATTCTAAAAATTAACAACATTATTTATATTAAATTATTAACATACAATACAACTACACAAATTTAAATACATATTAAAAGTTTAAGTATCTAATATATATTTTCAATCAACTAGAAGTATATCATAAAACTAAATGTTAACAATTTAAAATGCAAAAATTTATTTATTTTTTTAGGAATTACACCACCTAAAAATAAATTTAAAACAATATAAATAAAAAAATTTATTTTTTTTAATCCGGGCCGAGTCACATCCGAATATCCATAATAATACCCGGGTCTAGACTTGAAATAGTACGGGCTTGGAAATTAAAGTTGAAGCCCCTATTTTTTTACCCCGGCCTGGCCCGGCCCGGCCCGGGTAATTTTGCCACCCCTAATAAGATGATCATACTATTATATTGTTGAGTTTTTTAATAGATTCCTTTTGAACACTTTTAATTAATTGCAGTTATGTTTGCCTACTAAAATAACCTGTTGGGTAAATGGCCTGAGTCTTGTCCAAAGCCCAAAAGTAGTGGGCCCAAACTAATGACGAAGTTAGAGATTTAAGCCCAATTCAATCCCACATATGCTTATTAGGGGATAACAAGAACCTCATGGTGAGGTGAAGATTGAGACTTCCCAGAGTCAGATAAAAAGCCTTAGATTTAATTATTATAAAGAGGTCAGATGAAAGGTTTCAAGTATGATTGTTAATTTCGAGACTCCCTTTATGTAGGTCTTGAACACATCTAATAAAGATCTTAGATACATATAAAAATCGAGTTCATTTAAGACAAATAGAAAGTTTCAAGTAAAAATTTCCAATACTTATCAATAATTATGCATTAAGAAGAGATTTGTTTATTTCCCATATTCTTCCGAATTCTTCCAAAATAAGGATATTTAATCTAATATAGGTATTATATAATAAGGATTCTATGCCCAGAAGATACATTATCCAAGAAGGGCTTAAGATCCTATAAAATTTGGAAGACCGATGCTTATCAAAATGATTCTCCATGATCTTCGCATGGCGAGATACTTATTTTCAGATTTCATAAAATTCTACTAAAATTAAGAGACATGAACATCTATAAAAGAAGTCTAATGACAAACAGGTACGCATGATGAAACGTTCATATTAAGCGCTTATATTTTCCTTGACCTCTCTCTTTCTCTTAAAATACAAAACAAAACACTAATTTAAGTATCGAAGGGTTTTCACTAGGCAATCGATTTTTACTCTCATAGCTTCCAATTGCACTCACAGGTTAAACAGGTAGGTGATCAAAGAATAAATAGATTGTTGTTGGTGCACAGGATCTAAGTAAGTGTTAGGAATTAAGCATACCATATGCGGCAAAAATTTAAAAATTATTTTAATTAATCTGATTAATTAAACATTCATTAATTCCTATGCCAAGATCATGCTATTTATCATGCTTTTTAATATAAATAAATATAAAATAGATGAACAGATCTTACTTTAGATCTTTACCACCAATGAGGCTAGATTAATACTTCAGATTCGTACCTTTGAATTCTTTTTTGACCTTCAATACGTCTGAATATAGATTTCTTTATGAAATACAAAGTTGTAGATCTTCAAGTCTTCTTTCCCAATCTTCTTGAATCGTATTAATATAATATATGAACTAGAAGTTATGGCTCAAATACAGAGATTGCACGGACACTTTTTCTAAATTAGCCACCCAAGTGTGTGGCCTTTAATGATGATCAACATAAGGTAGAGAATTAATGTTTTAAAATTTTTCTAAATTTTAATTATGTAGAGTGTCTTTTTATGAACGCTAGTTCTTGAAAAGAGACAAATAAGAGAGTTTTTGGCCAAGATAATTTTCTCTCAACTTTTGAAGAAAATTATCATTCACACTCACGTACATTTTATGGCTAAAACCGAGGTTTATATAGGTTTCATATTTTGACTTTTTAAACCCTAATTTAAATAGAAAAAGTTATTAAATAGATTTATAATCTTATTAGTAATCAATTTTAAAATTAAATATTATTTAATTAATCTAATTAATTAAATACTATTATCTTAATCTATTTTAAAATAAAATATAATTTAATTAATTTAAATACTATTATCTTAATCTATTTTAAAATAAAATATTATTTAATTAATCTAATTAATTAAATAATATTATCTTAATCAAATTAGAAAACTTATAATTAAATACAAACACTTTGTATAATTATAATTTAACCTCAAATAGTTTCCAAAACTATTAAATAAACCCTTAAAGATTATGACCTTAACAATTAAGTCCTTAATCATTTATTTACATAATTTAACCTTAATTCCTTAATACTTTTAGTGAGTGACCCATTAGGTTCTTTCTTATGTTAGCAATGGAATTAGTTATAAACTTCTTAAGTTTAGATAAATTAATCCAATTAATTTATCCTCAATTAACTCCTTAATTAAGAAATTAAATTTCATAGATCATGAGCAACATTTAACAATGCATCATGACCCGTAATTGAGAAAGAATATTAAATTAGTAAAACCTAGTCCATATACGATTACCGTATGATACAATCCTTTCGCCTCATACATATTCCATAAAAAATTCTAGAGTATAGAAAATGTTTACTCTATTAAATCATAGTTATTGAAATTTTTTGACTAAAACTGATAATATAATTTTAGAGTTTCTGAAACTCATTTTAGAACTCGCTATGGCCATGGATTTATATTATTACTTATGTCAAAATGGCACCCCTTGGGATATCGACTTTATATTGTCCAGAGCGGCGAATCTTTTATTGATCTCTCACAACTTTCGCGTACTTCTCATATTACCCAATCATTACTCTATGCGCAATCTTTCTATGGATGACAAAGGTGTAATGTCAAAGTATATATAATCCATAAACAAGGTACCATGAAGATCTCAAGTCTAAGGATCAGTCATACCATTATAACTGAGAGAAATCCTATAGACACATGGATAACACTCCATATGGGTTTTTCAAGTAGGTCAGTTCAATGAACTTGGTCTCTAACAACCATCCATATGTTAGACTAAGTGAACACCTTCACCAATAGCTTATGAGATCAGCTACCTTCCTTCTCCAAAGAAGCAGACATAACATATGCCGATCTAATATGGATTTATTAATGTTCTAGTGTTGATAATCATACGATCGGGAACATTTAAGAATGACAGGATCTTATCAATTAAATTTAAGTTAATTCCTTTAATTGTCATTTCAAGGACTTTATATATAAGTAGTTAACATAGACAAAACTTATAAATAAATTGTCAATTTTATTAATCAATATAATAATGTATAATTACATATTTGTCCTTATTGGATCTAGAGCACATAACTAATAGGAAGGATTTTTGCTACATCAACATAACCAAAATTTTGTTAGAAATATTTGTACACTATATCTATTAAATTTAGTCTTTATGAATTAGACACCATTATATATTTATAAACTAAAAATAAGACCACTTTCTTGTTTTATCCATTAAATTAATAGCTTGATACTTATTTTATCACATTGATAGAAGAAAATGTGAAGTGAAGATTTACAATCATATATGGCCACTCTGATCAATCTCAAAAAAAAAAAAAAATAAACACACACATAGAGTTTGTTAAAGAGACTGGCGAGTTTAAACTTCAATGATGAAGTTTAAAAAAGCTGTAGCGATGTGTAATTTACAAGACATTGAGTGGGATGGTCATTTCTTCACTTAGTCCATTAGATGTTTTAGTTTGAATCTTGTTGAAGAACAACTTGACCGGTTTCTTGGCAATCAAGATCAGAAAGACTAATTTGGAGACTACAAGTGCAACATTTTGAATCATGAACTTCAGATTATGTGCCAATACTTATAAAAATGATCAAAAGTCAAGCGATGGAAGAGAAGAGAAGAGGGGCTTGATCGAGATTTTATTACGAAGACAATTGGAGTGTTTGTGATGAATGCAAAAACATTGTTTAACATGTGTGTAAAGGAAATAAAGATGAGGGTAGTTACAATATAATAGCAAAATTTATCTTCAAGATAAAAGAGTCTTAGACGATACTAAAAGCTTGGAGCTTTGAAAAGTTTGGAAATCGAAAAGAAGTGGTTATGAAACTTCAGAATAATTTAAATGTTCCAAAATTAGCTCATCTAGAATTGATGAATTTTGAAGAAACAAAGAAGATGGTGTTGGTTATATGCCATAGATCTAATAGGGACAAATATATAATTGTATATTATTGTATTGATTAATAAAATTGACAATTTATTTATAAATTTTGCCTATAATAAATGTTGATTACTTATAATATAATGTTCTTAGAATGATAATAAGAGAAATTAATTTAAATTTAATTTATAAGAGATCCTGTTATTCTTAAATGATTTCGATCATAAGATATCAACATTAGAATATTAATAAATTTTCATAAACTGCTAGTATGGAGTGTTATCCATGTGCCTATAGAATTTTTCTAAGTTACGATAGTATAACTAATTCTTAAGCTAGAGGTCTTCATGATACCTCATATGTAAACTTGAGGTCTTCATGATACTAGTGCTGTCTAACAGGCTGGGTTGGCCCATGAACTGTCTCAACCTGGGTCGGTTCAAGCTCTTTGGAACTGGAGACTCGGCCTGTAACAGGCCAATTACAGCATTGAATCGGCGAGTTGATTGTCGGTTCATCGCAAAAAAATAAAAATAAAAAAAGAGAAAGCAGGGAATCCTTGCAGCTTGGCAGAGACTAAAGTTGGCTAAAGAGTAACGTTGCAAATTGCAACGTTTTAATTTTTTTAAATTTTTTTTCCATTTCTCCCTATAAATAATTATTCATTTTACCTTCAAACTATTTATTTCACTTACTCAATTTCTCTCAGCTCAATTTCTCTCAAACTCAATTTTCTTTATCTCAACATAATACTTTTAATCAATTAATTTTAGTAAAGTAAATTGCAAACACTGCAAATTTTGACAGTTTGAGATTAGCAATTATATTAGTATATTTAATTAATTTATTAATTTTGAAATCTTATTTAGTATTTAATTTAACTATTTTAGTTAGTATTTAGTTTAATTAATAATTTGGAAATGTTGATTAGTATTTAATTTTATTATTAATTTTTTAATTTTTGTCACTATTTAATTTTAAAATTTTAGTTAGAAAATAATTTAGTTATTTTTTGTTAGTATTTACTTTAGTTAATAAATTTAAAACAATTGAGATTAATAATTTAATTTTGGTATCAATATAAAAATTAGAGTTAGTATTTAATTAATTGTAAAATTTTAGTTGTTAATTGCTAAATTTTGTTAGTTATTAATTAAATTTTGTTAGTTGTTTACTTGTTTATTATTGTTATTAGTTACTAATTTTAAATAAATTTTATTAGTTATTAATTAATTATTGTTGTTAGTTATTTTTATTGTTATTTATTTTAATTAGAATTATTCATATTTAAATTTTGTTAGTTGTTGAATTTAATTATTTTTGCGCTAGGAAGTTAGAATTGGATTTAATTTTTGCATTAGAAATGTTAATCTTGTTTTTCAAAAATAATGTTAAAGTAGTCATTTTATTTTCACACATGGTTCATAGTTAGTTGATATATTATCGAGATTTAGTTAAGCTTAAGTCAGCTTATGGTATGAGATTGAGTGTGTTGAGTAACTTGAAGGGGGACAGATGAGGCATAGCGGAGGCGCGACGTACATATGAGAAATCTCCCAAAGGACCAAGATATGTACATATGCATATTTCAAAAATTTAAATATTTTAAACATAAATACAGAGTTAAGAAGTTATACTTCTTCAACTTTGTTATTCAAAAAGCAAGTCAATCTCCTCACTTGCTTTCAAGCGTATCCACACATCGGATTGGCGAAGACAATTCCGGTTTCATGATGGAATTTTTTAGATATTTGTGTTAACTTCACTAAGCTAATACTAGATTCTCTACACTTAGAAAACCTAGCCAATGAATGGGAAGACAAGAGAAAGAAACACCTTCCAATCTCTTCATTTTCTTCCTATTTCTTTTCTTTCTTTTTGTCTTTCTCCCTTTTGTTCTTAGTTCAAACTCTTAGCTAAATCAAGATGAAGCTTTCGATTAAAGAGGAAGAGAAAGTAGCATCAAGTAATGAAGACTTAACCCTTAAGTCTTGCTTTATGAATTCAATTCCAAATTAAATTCCTCATCCACCTTTATGTGTAACACTCTCATGCCTCTTAATTCATTAATTGATTAAAGGTATGCCATGTGTCAAGCTGTGATACGTGAGACAAATTGACATTAATCAAATTAATATAATAATATAATATATTCATCAAATTAATATATAATATAATATATTAATCAAATTAATTTATTAAAGCAAGAGAGAGAAAATGGTACATAACTTATATTATTACATTAATAATATTATATGTAACTATAATATAAATATCTTATCTTATTACTTTAATAATAAAGTAAGTAATGATTAATTTAGATATTTACATATATTATTTTAATATATATAAAAAGTAATCATTAACTTTTTGATATTTATTATTATATTAATATAAAAAATATTTATTTACTTTATGATTATTTTAATTATTATTAAAGAATTAAATTTCAACCATTGATTCAAAATGAATAAAGAAGATTTAATCAAAGGTTTGACACTTAGCAATATCACATGGTACCACTTATCAACCAATGAACCAATTGATTAAAAAATATTTAAATAATCAATAATGAATAAATTTATTTATTCATTAATATCTTTATATATAATTAAATATATTATATATTCATAAATCATATTTATATTATCCTATAAATTATCGAAATATTTTCCACGCATACGGGTACTAGCTCGTCCAAATCGAAAAATATATTTTTTACAATAAAGAATTAAATTGCTATCTGATTAAAGTGTCGGAACAATATTATTAACTAATTAATGTTTATTGTATAATAGCAATTACCATCATCATCATGTAACCGACTAATGTGTGTGACCCACTGGGTTCATTGTGAGTTGAACATGGATAGATACAAACTCTTTTGTATCTCTTTGGTATAACTCTTTGTAGTCAAAGTTTCCAATGATCATGAGTAACCTCTAGCATTATGTCATGACCCCCAAACACAGATGAATGATATATATCGAATAAATCTGTATAGTTATACGTGCATGTAGTAAAGTCTTTTTACTGTTAACTCTGAATCGAGTGTGATAATGGTATCGTCAAACCCCTAACTCAATTATAGGAACAGAACCTCAATCATATACAAGATTCATATATCCAAAAAACACTTTTTCGGACATACATGCTTTGGCCAAAGACTTTATTCCTGCGTATGACAATTCTACTTAGGATCTCAAGCTTCAACATTTTAGCCAACAGATTCCATCTTGGTTATCACCTGTCCTCATACACTTAAACACATTGCCAGCAAGTTTCTTTCACCAAGTGTGGTTAGCTCGATGCGATATACACAAGTAACTTACACTCATGTGATTCATCATTGCGAAGGGTAGCCGTGGTACCTTAGGTCATAGGGATAGTGGTATACTAGTACGGCTGTGTGATGTATCATTGACTGTGGATAATCACTTATGTGATTCATCACATTTGGTCACGTTTAGTAACAGTTCACCAACATATTACCGATGTTTATACTCTTGTGACATGAAACTCGGCACCTAACTATTAGCATCCAATACTAATCCTTGGTAGCATCAAACATACAAGTCATGTAATGTTATATTCACATATGACATTACCTCAACAGGAACTGATTTGGATGCATTTAAATCATAGACTTTGTACTCATATCTATAACTCTTTACAAATAGAGTCTTGATATCATAATATATTACAGAATCTCATTTTGCATTTTATATATAATATAAATTAGCAACTGAATATACAAAATGATATAAAAGCCATTTTACTAATCATAAACTAATTTACAATTAATTATAGAAATATATATATAAGGAATAATATCCCTGAACCATATGACACGATTGGTTCTAGGGCATATCCCCAATGAACTTCTACTTGTACTAGAGTCAATCACCATGGTATTCAATACCCATCCTCTCAAGGTGGTGATCTAGTTGCTGCTGTGTCTTGAACTTAGTCAGTGGGTCTGCCATATTATTCGAGGAGGGAGTTTGTTTTTTGCACTACTATCTATTTATCTGCTATAAACTCTCTGATCAAGTGGTATTCAACTTCTATAGTGGAGTCAGCTGTTATAGTCTGCTTAGAACTTTTCCAATAGACAATGCCTCCATTACATATGAACACAAATGTAGAAATAAACATTTTATCATCTACATATGATTGGAAATTAGAATCAATGTAATCTTCAAGTTTTAACTCACCTCCCCTATAGGTCAATAATAAATCTTGAGTTTTTTTCAAGTACTTCAGGACCCGTTTGACTGCAATATAATGTTTTTCTCCAGGGTTTGCCTGATATCGACTCCTAATACTCACAGCATAAGCTAAATCAGGTCTAGTACATAACATAGCATACATAAGACTACATATTGCAGAAGCATAAGGAATCTTCTGCATACGCTCGCACTCAGCTTTAGTCTTGGGCCCCATTTCTCGAGATAGATGGACTTCATAACTGTAAGGTAAGAAATCCTTCTTAGAGCTATCCATATTGAACCTTTTTAGTACTTTATCTATGTATAGACTCTAGGAAAGGCCTATTATTAATTTCGCTCTATCTCAATAGACGTGAATACCTAAAATGAAGGTCGCTTCTCCTAGATCTTTCATGGATAAAATATTAGATAACTACAATTTAGCCTCAGATAACATGCCCACATCATTTCCTATGAGTAGTATGTCATTTACATACAATATAAGGAATGTGGTGGCATTGTCATTCTTTTTTCTGTAGACGCACGGTTCATCAATATTTCTAATGAAGCCAAACGATTTGACTGCATCGTTGAATTATATGTTCCAACTTGTAGAAGCTTGCTTTAATCCATAAATGGATCTATGTAACTTACATACCTTATAACTATCACTAGATGTAACAAACCTAACGAGCTGTTGCATGTATATGGTCTCGTCGATGAAACCATTAAAGAAGGCTATCTTCACATCCATCTGCCATATCTCATAGTCATAATAAGCTGCAATAGCAAGTAATATCTGAATGAATTTTAGCATTGCTACTCACAAAATGTTTTCGTCAAAATTAATTCCTTGTTTTTTATTATAACCCTTTGCCACTAACCTTACTTTAAAAGTCTCTACGCTTCCATCTTTGCCAAATTTTCATTTGTAAACCCATTTACAGCTGATATGAATAATTTCTTTTGGTGGATCAATAATTGACCACACCTAATTAGCATATATGGATTTCATTTCGGATTTCATGGCTTTAAGCCATCTTTCAGAATTGATATCTAATATCGCTTCTTCATAGGTTCTAGGATCTTCTCTTTGTATATCACCTCTTATCATAAATGATTCAAAATCATTTTTAGAAAAAAAATAATATCTCTGAGGAGGGCGTGATATCCTAGTAGATCTACGAAGAATTTGTTCTACAGAAGACTGAGGATCAGATCGAACTGGTTCATCAACATGAATTGGTTCATCTGCATCAATAGGCTTATTCGTCTAAGGTTAATCATTATCAAGCTTTCTAGACACTTTTGAAAGCTCAATATTTCTACATATACCACCGTCTTTAATGAATTGATTCTCGAGGAATTATGCGTGTCTACTAATCAAAATTCTTCGATCAGCATGAAAGTAGAAATAAATCCTAAACTATCTTTAGGATATCCAATGAATCAACCTTTTACAGACTTAATATCATGAATAAAATAGTGAGCTTGAGTATGCTCTATTTTCGTGAGCAGCGGAAGCGCGACTCATGAAAGGGACTTTTGATCACGCATGCACACATGCATGTTTCGGGTTTCAAAAATCATGCTCTGTTCAAAACAAAAACAAAGATAAGATTCTTACATCTTTGTTCTGCAATCCGGAATAGCAACTGCTGGAGATATGCCCTAGAACCAATCGTGTCATACGGTCTAGGGATATCATCTATATATATATATAACTTTATAAATTATTGTAAATTAATTTATGATTAATAAAAGGGCATCTATATCATTTGAATATGCAGTTACGAGTATATATAAGTATTATATATAAAATGCAGAATGAGGTCCAGTGATGTATTATGATGTCAGGACTCTATCTGCAAGG
>JAXCLQ010016392.1:0-35823 GCA_035584115.1 Cedrela odorata | reverse complement strand
GTTTGTTGTGGTGGGAAAGGATAGAAAAGGGTGGTGTCACGTTCTTCTATATCTGATCAATAGTTGTAAAAAAATTTAGCCCCGTATGATCTTGCCACGTCATTGCCTTTAAGAAATCTGATCGCCAGTGTTAATTGGTTCAACGAATCTACTTTCTTCCCATTGCAAAGAAAATATATATTTTTTAAAAAATATATTTTATTGATATTCCATTTCTTTAGCACAACAAAATATTTATAATTTTGTTGCTACTGATTTTGAGGTATGTTGGTTATATATATTGTTGATGCATTTTTCTTTCTTAACGAACTAAAATCCAGTATGTGTATTTCTGCTTACGTGTCATGTTGATTTGTGATATCATTTTTTATAAAATAAAGTAAAATCAGAGATGCTCCCAAGTTTATCACCATTAATTCTTCAATAATTAAGTTAATAATTGAAATTCATATTTTAAAAAGAGATATTTTAACAAATTTAAAAAAAAAAGAGTTGAAAAAAAGTTTTCACTTCGTATTATTAATTTTTCACTTATTCTATCAATTTTTTATTATTTTTTATAAATAGTTAATTATTTACCGTTTAATAAGATTTTAGTTTTTTTTTTTTCAATTTTTATGGTAATACTCCTACCACCACTAAGAGATAACTATAAGTTTCTAATTAAAAAAATTATTTTTATTTTTAATGAGATCTTTTACACATTTAAATATTTAAATATAAGATCTTAACAAGAATTTATAAATCTAATAGTTAAAGAGATCTCTCAATATTTTATGAGTAATTATACATCTAAGTAAAATATCCCGTTAGAGAGCGACAATATACTTTACAATTAACGAGGCTTCTCCTTTTCTGGGAGTACTCTACCTCTTTGAGAACAAGGGGCCTTCCCTTAAAATCGTCAAGTAATAGTCATCCCTCTTCTTTTAAGGTCAACCTTATTTGTGTAAGGACACATGTTGTTTTATTAGATAGTTAAGGCCTGTCCGCTACTGTTTTTGAGCCATCATTTTCATTTTACAAATTTAAACATAAAACATAAAATACAGATTATACGTTTCTTACTTAAAATCGTAAAACAGATCAAAGTTGTTTTACCTGTTTTACAAAACAAATCACAAAACTTTAAAAAAAAAAAAAAAAAAAAACCACTCCTCTCTCGTTCGAATCAGACTCTCTCGCCATTGTTCTCATTTTCTCCTTCTCTGTTCTCGTTCAAATCTAACTTGCAAAAATGTCAAGGGGTTAATTTAAAAGAGGGGAAACTCAAGACTCGATTTTGTTTTGGCGAAATTGGATCGTGGTGAGGTTTTGATTAAAAGCAGGGTTCTACAAGATGGTATCGTTTCGCCTGGTTCGAAGAGAGAGGCTGTGAGAGCAGAGTCGAGGAACTTCATAACTCGGTTGCAGATTGGGTTTTTCCGGGGAATCTACGATTCATCAAATTTTCCTGTTTTGAAATCATTCGTTCTTATTTTTGGATTCCTATCTTTGCTATTGAACTGGAAGTTTAGGATTACTTATTAAAATTCGTTGATAATGTTTAATTGGGCACTTCGGCCGACCAAGACACGCGGTTCTCGAACAAGCAACCGAAGCTCTTGAAAACGCAGAAATTCGCTCTTGAATTGGATCACTTGGTTCGTTTGATTTTTTCTTTATTTTTTAATAAATGCTCATATTACTTGTACTGTCTCTGCCATGTATTTTCGAATTATGTATCAACTGAAGTTGTTAGGCTTAGAAAATTGTGGAAATTGAATTTTATCAGTGTTCTTTTTCCTATATACTGGCTTTCATGAAACGTGCGTTGCTTCTGAATCCTTATTTGCTATTTGGTAACAATTTATTAAAATAAATAGAGTAAAGTGATATCTTAGTATAAAATTGAATAAAATGTTATATAATGCTAAATGTTCAAATAATTTTTGCTATATATTGTTTGCTGATGATGCATACAAATGATATGATTCTAGGTGAACATGACGAAAGTGAAGATGGATCTTATGAGACCATGGATTGCCAAAAGGGTCACTGAGCTACTTGGATTCGAAGATGAAGTGCTCATCAACTTCATTTATGGTCTTCTTGATGGAAAGGTAATTTATGATAAATGTTATGAGACCATGGATTTGCTCTTTCTTTTTCTTTGTACTCTTGTACTTATGCATTTAAGTATATTCTGTTCTATGATTATTACAGATTCCCATTGCTATTTTAATGCATGTTCTCTCCACATGCACTTTCTTTTTCTTTGTACTCCTGTACTTAAGCATTTAAGCATATTCTGTTTTATGTTTATTATAGAGCCTCATTGCTATTTTAATGCATGTTCTCTCCTCATGCACTGCTCTTTAGTTTTGGTCACAGTGACTATGTACACTATATTATTTGGAATAGGATCCAAACATCAGCATAGCAATATCCCTACCCACCCAGATATGGGTTGATGTAGATGAGGCTTGTTGTCCAATTCTTGTGATTTATTGTTGAGAAATCTTGATATATGAATTTTGGGCATGTACATTTTGGCTATGTTGGTGTAATTATCTTGAACTTTACTGCTTATTTTAATGCCAAGGAAGAAGAAACAAGGAAGAAAAAGGTATTTTCTTTTTGAAGTCATGATATAGTTCACAGTTTCACTGTTTTCTAACAGTTTTATTCTTTCACCTTGCAGTTGGAGGCAGATCTGATAGCAAATGAAATTCAGAAGAATAAAGAGAAGGAAAATAGAGAACTTGACCAAATATATGTTAATAATAATTTATTCATGCTGGAGTTGCATTCTCTAGAGTTGGGTTTTTGGTTTTACTTTCATTTGTGTTTCTCATGTTATTCAAGTATCCATCCCAAGAATGATAAACAAGCTGGTGAGAGGAACAGTGTGAGAGGAAGGAACAAGTAAGGAGTTTAATTTTCAGGATTGTTGTGGTATAGTGGGAATTTGTTATTTGCATCTAATCCTAAAGAGCGCTTGAAAGTGATGGGGTTGAAAATGTTGTGGCATAGTAATGTTGCGTTTCTGTGACTAGTGTGAGTTTGAATAACTATGTTTGGCTTATTCTTGAAATGTAATTACTTACAAAGCTAAGTCCATTTGATTGAAAGGTAAAATAAAACGGATTCAATTCCAAAGTTAAATGCTTATTATCACATGCACATGCTTAAAACTATCATAATTTGAAACTTGTTCACTTATCATTATTTTAGGTGATAATATGATTTTCTTGAAAGAAATATCCCATTATTTTTAATTATAAGCACAGGAGAGATTTATTGTACATATTGTGTCCTACATATGAGTTACACTCGTTGAGTTACCTTTTGGTTTAAGATTATATCTGTTTTTAGTTAGCGGCTGCACATAAAGATACTTTTCCTACATTTCAAAGAATATCGTCTCTTGGGATGAAGAAAGCGTTGTGTATTATGCCAAGATAGATATATTTGGTACTTAATGTTTGCGTAGGAAAGGATTTTTGTCCTACACAATTGTGTCAGTTTATTGAAAAATTTTTGATAATAGTTCCAAAAGGTTTGTGCTTGTATTTTGGAGATTCTTGTGTTCATATTGCACCAAGTGGCGAATTTACTTTATGCCGTGTGTCTGTAGCATGTGGAGAAGGTGAATATTTCTGAAAGTAAACTTTTAATCTCGGTAATGGTACAGAATGTGCTTCCTAACTGCTAATAACTGAAATAGCTTACCCATGCGTTTGTAGTGATGCATTCAATTGGAATGTTTAACTTACCTTTTGTATATGCTGATCGGTACATTTATTTCTTTAAAGTGCCTTATGTTGCACCTTTTAGTTTTTTCTTATTCCTGCCCCCTATGTTTACCTGAGATTGTGATGATTTTCTATGAACACCTAAAATTCCTTTTATTTGATAGCACTTAGTGCTGTAATATGTATCTACTCTGGTTTTTATTTATTGCATTGGATAGATAAATTTGAACTGCTTTCTTTTAGCAGCATGCACAAGTTTTTGTGAATTCCTATTCATATGTAAATTTCTTGACTAAATTGCTATCAGATAGAGAAGGATACATTGCCATCATCATGCCGAAACCAGTAGATTGGCTCAAGATGAAGAGTTCATTATTGAGCCTTGGAAGAAAACAAGACAACGAGAGAAGTATGCTAGAATTATTTTATGCTGGGTTAATGATATTGAAGCAAATAGGTATTCATAGTAGTGTTTTGCCTCAAAAATGTGTGCACAAGAGACTCTTTCAGATATTTACTTTAGTTGTAATGTAAAAATAATGATAATTTGAGATGTTTTTACGACGAATGTGACGTGTATATTATTTACATAAATTCTAGTTTATTGACAATAGTAACTATGATAATATGTTAAAAAAAATTAAGTTTAAATACATTATAGAATTAAACACATTGTTTATAGTAAAAAATTAAATATTTTGTCTAGATGTATGTTTTAAAAATAATGAATTACAAAATATATTAAAAACTTTCATAAATTTTTCATTATAATTCTGAATTAATAATCGTTATATATTGAAGGTAAGAAATTTTTTAATTATATTGTATATTAAATTTATTAATTAAATTTAAGAACTTAAGGAGTTTTATTTTTTTTTAAGAATTAAATTTATATAATTTTTGTACATTGTAAAAAAAATAATCATATTATTATTTTTTGAGAATTAAATTTAATAAAATTATTTTTGAAAAATATTTTACAAAATGCATATTCATTGTTTTTATCATTTTTAATTATAGTTACTGAACATCTGTTTATTATTTTTATTTTCATAATACAATTTCAGAATATGATATCGAACGTGTTCTTATGTCTGAAACACAATATCTGAAAAATACTATTTTTATTTTTATTTTTATTTTATAAAAATACCAATTTAAAAACAATACTGAACAAACCCTTAAATTTCAATAGTTTTACAAGCCTAATATTTATAGGTTAGAGTCTTTTATTTTCTTTATTACGGATTCGTAGACATTTATTTATAAGTTTGGACTCTGTGGTAGCTTTATAATTGAGTTTAGGCCTTTTAATAGTTTTTATAGTTAAAATTTTATATATAATAGTGGCAACCAAAATCTACTTATTCATATTATGAAATGAGTAGATTTTTTAAAACTAAACGACAATTTTTTTAGGATTAAGTGACAACAATTCAAGGACTAAAAGACAAAAATCTAAGGACCAGAAGTCAAGTATTTGAAGACCATAAGCCAAATATTTGAGGAATACATTACAAAATCTAGAAAGCATATTTAGTATTTGAAGACCATAAGCCAAATATTTGAGGAATACATTACAAAATCTAGAAAGCATATTTTCGAGGACTAAAAGCTAAAAAAAAAAAAAAAGAACTCAAATATTTGAAGAGAAGGTGTTAACAATCCGAAGAAAACCTGTAGGGCTAGAACTCAAATATTTAAGGATTGGGTACTAAACATACAAGAATAAAATATCAGGGTTAGAGCTCAAATAGATTGAAAACAAGGTGTTAAAAATTTAAAAATAAAATCTCGAGACAAAACATCAAAATCTTTTATTATTTATTTTTTATCCTTAAATTTATATGAGGTGAGCCTAAAATTTCCTAACACTTATAAAATATTTTGTTAAAGAGTAAATGATTATAAGAGGTGAGCTTAAGGTATCCTAATACTTGTAGCAAAAAGATTTCTAAAGAGGAGAAAGTTATAAAAGGTGAGTTGTAGGTCCCTTTGGTAGTGGTAACGATCCCAACCCGATGGGTTCGGGCCAGTCTAGGTCGAGTTGGGAGCTCGTTATCTCAATCTGGGTTCAGACTTGAGACGTAACAAGCCAAGCCCGATCGTGGTTCTTAAACCCGTGGAGATGAACAGTATCTGGCCGAATCAGCTAGGTTCTGATTCAATTTTAAGCCGATTCGACTCAACCTCATCGACGGTCAAACTGGCACGAATCAGCCGATTTAGCCCGCCGGGTTAACAATCTTTTAGGCCTAGGCAGTTTCAAGTCGTGGGTTAACCCAACCCAATAGCCACCACTAGGCCCCCTAATAATTTTAGAAAATTTTTTATAAAGAAGAGAAAGATATAAGAGGTGAACCCTAAGTTCCCTTACACTTGTAGAAAAAAAAAATTTTAAGAGAATGAGAATATAAAAGGAGAACTTTAGGTCTCCTTATATTTTTTTTAAAAAAAAAAGAATCTATAAATGGTAAAGAGTTATAAGATGTGAGCTCTACGTCCCCTAACACTTGTAGGAAAAAATTTATAAAAAGTAGATAGTTATAAGAGGTCAACTGTATGTCTCTTAATACTTGTAAAAATAAATTTTTAAAAAAGATAGGGCTATAAGAGATTAGCCCTAGGTCTCATAACACTTGTAGAAAATTTTGTTGATGAAGAGATGACTATAAGAGGTGAGCCCTAGGTCTCCTAACACTATTAAAAAATTTTGTTAAAGGGGAGAGAGCTATAAGAGGTGAGTCTTAGTCCCCTAATACTTTGTAGAAATCTTTGTTGAAGGGGAGATGACAATGAAAGGTGAGTCATGAATCCTCTAACACTTTCAAGAAATCTTTGTTGAAGAGAAGATGATTATGAAAGGTGAGTCTTGAATCCCTAACACTTTGAAGAAATCTTTGTTGAAGGGGAGATAACTATATGAAGTGATCCTTAGGATCTTTAACAATTTTTCATGTTTTGAAAATTGTGCAATTTTTCACTTTTCATCATTGGTAGTTGTGTTGTATTTAATGTGTTTCTATATACTTCTCTATATGATCATATGTTCTTTGTTTTCACAATCATTCACCTCCAAACATTCTAGAGAAAGAAGATAAATTTCTAAAGAAAAACGCTCTTGTAACTCCCAATACCTGGAATGTTACTAACATGTGATAGAACTACTCTACCACTCTAAACCTTACACAATTTATCCAAATACCAATGCAAAAAATACATACACAATACATTTTATCAAACATGCTTATACAGCTCAAGGGGCGATGTGCCTCCATTGATACTATATATAGCATAAGTGTTTACATTACAATACATAATAAACTAAATATATAATGAACCAATCATTTTCATAATTACAATACTCGATGTCAAACTGGATGTCATATGACATAATGAACATATAATAATGTACACAACTTGGACACAATAACCTTGGTGACTGCGATTTGGACCCTTTCCTTAGCTCGTGTCTTAATACTGCTAAAATGGCTCACTAATTCTAGGTTTTTACAAAACTGAAGAGTATGAGGGTTGAGTTTATGGAAACTCAGTGAGTGGATGTTAAACATGTTATTGACACATAAGTTTTAGGAAAATTATACACACACACACACACACACACACACACATTCATATGCATCCGATAATTACCTCAACTCATTCATAAACTAAATTAACCATATTTACAAGGTATATCACCACACATATATTATTATTAGAAAAATCTAGTTTTTAAAAGCGTTATGTATCGTCGTCCCCTTAAACACATATTTAAACTTTCTAGTTCCTTGGAGCATTACGTATCATCGTCCTTCAAGTCACTAGCTCTGCTATCAAGAATGTGACATCTAAGGTAAAGGAATCCAAAGGAGTTATGTATCGTCGTCCCCTTAGTTTCAAGTCAACAATTACACATATACACATGGTATTTAATAATAAACTACTTAAGAATACTTAGACTATATCAGATAACAATAATATAAATTTTTCTTTAAATTCACAAAATAAATAAATCATACATACCATAGTCAACTTTCAATCTCAATATTTTTTTTATACATTCTATTGCCTCAAATCACTATGTATAATGTCATAATATCTCTACATTTTCGAAAATAGTTTTGAATCCATATCATAAATGTATATATATCTTAAACATATATTCATCATAACCATTTATAAATACTATAGAGGATATATATCATAACAATATATCATAATATATAGATCATAACTATATATCATAAACATATATATATATATATATATATATTATAAATGTAAAATTTATATCAACATCTTATTTGGCCTCCTCTTAGCCATAATCTCATAACTTATTATATTCGGTCTCCTCTTAGCTATATTCTCATAACTTATCAACACTTCTCCACATAACTAATTTCTCAACCCATTATTTTCATATGCATAATCGTAATCATAAAATAATTATGAATATCACATTAAGAAAATAAAATAGTATAGTATTTTACTTACTTATTCGAAATCGGTTAGTCTAATTTAAGGCAAGGTCAACGGATGTTCTGATGATCGATTTACAACATATGACTTTCGTTAGAATTATAATGCAATATGTCTATCTCATAAATAAATAAATGTATTATACATGAACTTGAAACCTAATAAAAATTAAGATGATTTGAATCTCTATGGTACCCAACCTGAAATATCCCTTGAGTCACAAAATCAAAATTGTTCTATATGATAATTACTGCACAAGGGAACGATTTTAAACTCACGCTGTACAAAACTAGCAACTAATTTAGGCCTAAATTTTTTATGACATATTATATTATAAGTTTAGTTTCTACTATATTTTACAGATTCCAATTTTGAATCCGAATGCTCAAGTTATTAGCAAATTACTACATATGACGCAATAAAACAGGGTATACATGATAACAAGGTAGTAAATTTCTAATTTTCGCTGAGAGCTCATTTTTACTCGAATCAACCTGAATTTTGGATATATTATTTTTTTATGTATCTAGTTTACATAAAATTTTACGGCTTGGTATTTGAATGTCTGAAACTCATTCTATCTTTGATTTACCGAGCCATGTTCAAAATTTCCAGAAACCAACATGCACTAATCCGAATTGCAAACTCACTGCCCTTTGTTCATACACAATCTAGCCACCACAAAGATACCAAAACACACTTCAAACTTACATATTCCCAATAATAAAACACAGCCAAGACTCTACCATATCAACCTATATTCCCTACTCTAACCGTTTCCTCTTACTATTGACATTTTTGCACAAACTAACATCAATTAACACTAGTTTTCCTTTATTAATCATCAAAACTACTCACATACATGCATGTATAACCCATTCACAGCATTCATACTTTTCAAACAACCTACAAATTGATTTTCTTCACAATTCCAACATAAAATAAATACAAAACAACAAATCAAAATTTTCAAAACCAATAACAGATACACTTACCTTTGCTGGAAACCCAATTTGCTTTCTCTTCCTTCTTTTCTTTCTTCCTCTTCTTCCTTCCTCCTTTCTCTCTTTCTATCCCTCTCACTCGGCCAAGCTTTCCTTCTTCTTTCTTTTCTTCCTATTTATCTCTCTCGGCAACTCTTTTTCTCTCTCTCATACACGGTTTTCTTCTCCCTTTTGTCTTCTCTTTTACGTTTTACTCTTTCTTTCTTTACATTGCGGTATGCTTCTCTACCTTGCGGTATGCTTCTCTTTCTACTCTCAATTGAAAACATTAAATAATAAATATTTTATTTAATTTTATAAATGGAGGGCTTGGATCACTTAACCTAATCCAATAGACAATTGTTTGCCACTACATTTTCTAGTTATTTAAGCCCAACTTCATCCTTATCTAAACTACCTTAATTGGCTCATATGGTGACAAGTATATGGTTGAGATCATGGCAAGTAGAGGGTGGAGATTTTGTAAAGAATTGTAAAGGAAATAGATTCATTTGGGCTTGAATTTTGATTAATATATTGGGCCTTAATTTAGCTTAAGTTAGACTTGAATTATGCTTAACATAAATTAAATTTTGATTGTATTTTTGGGATTGATTAAAACTTAAATTTGGGATTGATTTATAATGATGTGTGTCTATATATATATATATATATATATATATATAAGTAATACTTGGCCCATTTTTCTTGTAAATCTCATTGGCTCATTAGGCTTAATTACATATTACATTCCTTAGCCCCCTTAAACTCAACTCATTTTTTATTTTTTAAATTATTAATTTTTTTTATTCGAAAAATTCTATTCTAGACATCAAAACTTGATTATTACAATTATGTAAAATTTCAGTCGTTACAACTGTCAACTTTCTTTCAATTTTTTCACAATCAAATGATCTCTAGTGGCTTTAACTGGGAGGGGTGCTTTAGACATCTTTAGTTAAGTTATTTTTCTTGGAGTCATTTTTAAGTTATTTTCTTTTCATTTACTATGGTGAGTGTTCTCTTCCTTCGGGTTCTTATTAATGGACTTTTATATAGGTAGATGTCAAACTCAAATTTGTCATCATCACATGGGGATAAGACACTGCTCATGATGATGACCTTGTAATAATATATGTTCAAGAAGTTAATGATTTTACTCCGTTAGCTTAGGAAATGGGGTCAGATAGTTTAACGTTTGACTTTGGGGCAAGTAGTAACAGTAAGCCCGAGGCGACCACTTCACTTTCTAGAGATGTTGACAATCCATACTATAATATTGATTCAGTTAAATATACACAAACTCATGTAGAATTAGAATTTTGAAGAATCCTAACTGATATCCGTTGTACTATTAAACTTAAATTTGTTTATCAATGACACAAAATTAGTCGTTCTCCTGATGCAGGCTAATGGAATGATGAAGATGGTTCTGGATGTCGTGGTTCATATACTTTTCAATCCTTTTATCTATAAAGTGCTAAATACTTTTATCATTGCCCCAACTCAACTTGTCCTTAATAATTAGCAAATAATTATGAGTTTTATAGAGAATGTTAGGTTTTAATGATCTTTATATTATTAAGATTTAACTTTTTCCACCTTCAATCTCATCTTGGCACTATTGGGTGGTATTATATTGTTTTTGCTTATGAAGTTTTTTTTTTTTTGTCTTCGAAACTGAATCTTCTAATTTTGGGTGAAAGTCTTTTTAATTTCTTTTAACGGGTGAGTGAGAATTTGACTATTTTTTTTACTCTTATTTTGGTTTCTTGAATATTTCTAACTATTTTTTTTTATGTTTGCAACACCTTCCCTTAGTGTATAATACCAACTAACAAGTTCAATCCCTTGGAGATGAGCTGAATGATTCCGAGATGTGGTATGCAGAAGTCAGACTATATAATTACTAAGGACTCTTGAGATATGATCATATACCAAAAAACAAGGAGAAAAAGAAAATAATAGTTGTTGTAGGTAAAATAGCTTAGGAGTCTGCTAGGGTTACTCAAAAGTCTAAGAGGGAGAATGCGTTAGACAAGGAGAATAAGGTATTGAGAAATAGAATCAACATATTTAAGAAAGAGACTGATGCACTTAAAAAGAAAGTTTTTGAAGAATACCTCATTGTAGTTAATAAGTGTAAGAAAGTTGTTTTAGATCGTCATCCTAACTTTGATTGGTCTTATATTAGTGCCATAATGGCTGAGGATGAATAGCCTAATAATACTTATTCGACTCATAAGGCTCTTAATGTTGTTCTTGAGACTAATGTCCTTATTTCTATTGACACTATCATTTCGACTGCCCTAAATTCTCATGAGTTCACCAAGGAGGATTATTTTATGAATGTTGACACCACAGAGGTCAATGATGTGGATGACCCTTAGAATAATTTGTTTTACTTTCTTTTGTTGATTATTTTTAGTTAATTTGTTTTATTCTTTTACATTAATATAATCAACTTGGTTATTCATAAAATATACTTTAGTTTTAACCTTCTTTTATGTAAAGGTGGACACTTTTGAACCAAACTGATCCAAACATAATCAAAATGACGGTTTGGAACTGTTTGAAAAATCATTGGTTCAATTTCAGTTTAAAAAAACTAAAATCGACAAGTTTTGATTCAATTTTCTATATGGGCTTTGTCTAAATTGGCAATTGTTAATTTGATCCACTCATGTTAAATTGTGATCGATAATAAAAAAAACATGGATACCTTTGACTTGTTGATACTAGGTTTAGGAATAAAGACAACTATAATCGATCTTAATAGATTGTCTTGAGAGGCCGAAGTTAAATGGGCAAGTGTATCACTTGATTTTTGTTTTCTCAAGGAATTTGATTTACCTCGTACTTCTTAAATACTTTTAAAATTTTAATAACCTGTGAGAGATAAGCTACCATGTTAAAATCTCAAGCAATATAGTTACAATTGACTTGGTTAACTACAAGTTGTGAGTCGCTATGTACCAAGATGTTTTCAACTCCTAAGGCTTTGCATAACCTTAGGCTAGTAAACAGCCTCATACTTAGCTTTATTATTGGTGATTAGAAAGCCAAATCTTAAAGCATACCTAATATCTGAGTCATCCGAAGTCACTATAATAAGTTGTGCACCTCCTCCTCATTTATTTTAAGACTCATTAACAAAGAGCTTCCATAATATTAACTCAGACTTATCAAGTACAATTTTTTCATTTGTGGACTTCACAATAAAGTCTGTCAAGGCTTGTTCTTTAATCGATATACTAGGCTTTAAGTGAATATCAAACTCGCTTATCTTAATGACCCACTTTGCTAACCTTCTAGATAACTTGAGTTTCATAACACTTACCTATGCATTAATATCACAACAGTGTGGGCTTGAAAGTAGAACCTTAATTTTATAACAGAAATAACCAAGGTAAGCACAAGCTTCTCTAATTCTGGGTATTTTGTCTCACAATCTGCCATGACATGGCCGACATAGTAAATGGCCTTTTGAAACGTTTAATCTTATCTGACGATTTTTAAGCTTAAGGCAAGTGGGGAAACAAAGAAGTAAAGATAGAACTCTTCCCCTTCTTCTGATTTAGAGAAGAGTGAGATCATTCTTAAGTATAATTTTAGTTGCTAGAATGTCATCTCACAATGTTTTTCCCTTTCTTCAATGCCTTAATAAAAGACTTATATGTAGTACTGGAGATAAAACAATTCACAGCTACTCCCTTGCCATTTAACCTCTGAATTTCCTTCATATTTTTAGGTCATTTTATGTCAATCAAAGCCTGGATCTTTTCGGTGTTGTTCTTAATTCCTCTTTGACTAACAATAAACCCAAGAAACCTGTCTAATGAAACCCTAAATGTGCACTTAGAGAGGTTTAGTTTCATCTTGTAATGCCTAAATACCTTAAAGGTCTTCATCAGGTCCTAAATATGATTCTTGACTTTTGAACTCTTTGTGAGCATATCATTTACATAAACTTTCATAGAGCAACGAATTTGTTACCTTTTCTTTTACCACAGTACATCTATCAACATTCAAATTTCTTCTCTTATGTCTAACCACAGTTACCTTGGGTCACACACTTAAGTGATGTGTTATGACCTTAGGACTAATCCCTTTATGTTATCATGATTCCAAGCAAAAATATCAGCCTACTCATTAAGAAACGAGGTTAGATTTTCCTTCAATCAATTAGAAAGCTGAGAGCTAATTTTAGTCATCATCTTTATATCTATCTCCCTTGAGTGGGAATTTTATTAGCTCATCAGCTAAGAAAGCATATTTGTCTTCTCTTATCGTCTTCTAGTTGAGACTTGTATATTCTATTAGATGACTTATATGTTGAGGTCGAGATCTAGTTTCTTTTGTTGGCTCTCTTATTCAAAATCTCGCCTATTTTGATTAGGTCATTCGAGACGACAATCATCTCTTCTTTTATCACTTCTTCGATCCCGCCTATTCCTAACTCATTGTTTTTTATGTTGTTCTACAATATTGGTGTACTTTTCTACTCTTACTAGTAACTCAAAATAGGCGAGTAGAAGAGTTTTAGTGAGCTACCAGGAGAGTTTATTGGGGATGAGCCCTTTTATCATTCCTAAAAAGGCAACTACATCATTCAAGCCATCAACTTAGGTTGTTTAAGTATTGTATCATTTTATGTAATCTTTTAAGGAGTCTCCCTCATTTTGCTTGATTGACAACAAGTATGTGGCTGGTCATTCCCTTTGTCTTGAACTACTAAAATATTGAATGAATTGACGAATGAGCTCTTGGAATTATAAAATAAAATAAGGTCTTAAATGCATAAACCATCTTCTTGCTATTCCATATAAAGTAAGAGAAAATGCTCTGCAAAAGAATCCTATCAAATTGCAATTATATTCAGGAGCAAAAATGTTCGAGCTGCTCAAGGGGGTTTTTTTGTCCATCATAAGATTTGATACAAGGTAGATGAAATCGCTCAGGATATAGGGTGAGCATAATATCTTCAATGAATTGTGGTTCAATCTTGACTGCGGTTACGTCTTGAGGTCTCATCTCTCATTCACCATTTGTTCAAGTTTCAATATCCTATGTTGCTACTCTCTTGTTCTCTTACATCTTGTCTATTGTTCATTTAAGATATGTTTTAGATCTTCTCGCTTAAAGTCATCCCTCGACCTACTCCTCAAAGAGTTAGTGTTTTAGTTTGCCATATTGGCATCCGAAGTGTTAGAATCCTCTTATTTATGTGTACAACCTTAATTCATTCTATTAAATATTATATTCGTGCTTATGGCCAATCTACTCACTTGGCATGATAAAGAATATGAATTAATTTCTTTGACACATTTAGTCCTATTGTAAAGGCTTCTACAATCAAAGTTGTTCTCAGCCTTGTTGTTGTTCATGGGTGGTCTGTTAGGCAAATTGATATCAATAATGCATTTCTTAATGTCAATTTGAATGAGACAATGTATATACATCAACCAAAGGGCTTTGCTGACAAGCATCATACTCAACATTTGTGCAGGTTTAGTAAAGCTCTTTATGGCTTTAAATAAGCTTATGGAACCTAGTATGACGACCTTCGAGCTACTACCTTACTTCATTAGGGTTTTCACAATTCTAAAGCTGATAGCCCTTTTTTCATCAAACATACAGCTACATCTTTAGTTCTTGTTTTGATTTATTTTGATGATATTCTCATCACTAGTCTGCACCAATCATTAACTAAGAGTTTTATTCCTTAGCTGGGATAGAAGTTTGCTCTTAAAGATTTTGGTTATCTTGGTTTCTTCTTAGGCATTGAAGTTATACATACTGTTAAGAATGTTCATATTTCTCAAACCAAGTATATCAATGGAGCTATTATCTCGAGCTAACATGGAAGCTTTCAAATGATGGCTTACTTCTATGACCACTGGTTCGAAATTAACTAAAGATGATGGTGATACTTTGAAAACATATCATTTTATCAAGGCATTATTAGTGGCCTTTAGCATATTACTATAAAAAGACCTAAGATTGCCTTCTCAGTAAACAAACTTAGTCAATTCTTAGCCTTTCTAAGGATTAAGCATTGGCAAACTTATAAAAGACTTCTTAAATATTTATAGGAAACTTCCTCCTATAGTCTTCAATTTGTTTTAAGTGGGCAACTTGATATTGTAGCATTTGTAGATAGTGATTAGGCTTGCAATTTAGATAATAAAAATTTTGTTGGTGGTTATGCCATCTTATTTGGGGGCAACTTAGTTTCCTGGTCATCCAAAAAATAATAAGTGGTTTCGAAGTCCAGTACAAAATCTGAATACAGAGCATTAGCTGCAACATCTTCTGAGATTACTTGGTTGATGTCTCTGTTAAGTGAACTTCATATTAAAGCCTTTTGTTGCACCTATACTTTAGTGTGATAATTAGAGTGCTGCAATATTAACATAAAACCCTATGTTTCATACTCGAACTAAGTATATTGAGCTTGATGTTCATTATATTAGTGACAAGGTTCTTAACAAAGAATTGAAGGTTCGTTATGTTCCTAGTGAGTATCAAGTTACAGACATTCTCACAAAGCCTTAACCATTTTCTCAAACTTTCTATCTTCATGACAAGCTTTAAGTTCTTCCTAAACCTTGAGCTTGAAGGGGAATGAAGGGATATGTGTATTAAGCTAGTTTGGAGCTACTACAAGTTAACAAAGTTTTAGTTGGTTTATTGAACTGAAATGATGAGTTGGCACAATACGTTGAGTTAGTTAACTGAGCTGGACTATGATAAGCTGCAATATCAATTGGACCCTATTAGCATCAATTAAAGGTTGTTAAGCAAATTGAAGAAATGCGTGTGAAGCCAGTTATATTTATTAGAATTAGTTTAGAGTTTGTTAGATTCATCATTAGATCTTATATATTGCTCATTGTATAAGTATAAATACCAGCTTTGTATATTCATTCATTAAGTCAATAGAAATTCGAAGCATTTTAGCTTATTTTCTTTATTTCTCTTCTTTTGAGCTTTCTTTCATTTTCTTGTTAAACAAATATGTTTTCTCTAAATTCTTTCATGGTATCCTTGACACCTATAGTGTATGCATTCTTCTTATACCATGGAACTTCATCATAAGCTTCTATTTCATAGTAATCATGATCGCCATTATCTGTCTTTTTCTTTTTGCGTTCGTCGTAAGGCTCAAGCAATTAGAAATTAATCCCTGTCCCCACAGACGATGTCAAATTGATGATGCGTTATTTTGCTTAACCAACTAAATTTTTTATCATTACGTACATAAATATAATATAAGCAAATATATAACTAGTATGTACAATATTTTAATTACAAATAGTTTGATTTCATGTTATTATTTACTAATTAGTCGTATAAGAATTAGTTGTAATAATAAGATATGACTTGTCACCTAAATTAAATTAGGAAATTATCTACTACCTAAGTAACCGGTTAGTTGTTCATTAAATATAAATTAAGGGCGAGGGTGAAGATGTTCATGTTTTCTATATTAATCCATAATTTTTATATTGACATAATAAAAATTTCATGGGTATGGGATATTTCTTTTTATTTTTTATTTAGGGGTTCATAATAATTTAAAGTAAATATTTTGTTTTTAAATTGATTTGAGAGAAAAATTGATCCGTTAACCTCTTATAACTTATTTTCACAATAATATGTCAAGTTAAATATGTCATTCATTTAATAATTAACTTATTTTCACAATAATATGTCAAATTAAATATGTCATTAACTTAATAATTTTTTATATGACATTCTTTATTAACGAGGGTGATATGTTAATACAAAATTAGTGAAATAATACTTAGTGAAATAGCTCAAAATTTTATCTTTGTAATGAAATAACTCAAAAAAAAAAAAAACTATTACTCCCAAATATTTAGAAAAATGTCCAGTCTTGTAAGAGAATGTTGATACCTCTTTTTCATCCTTCAAGTGTCTAACACATGAATTTGTTTTTTGTGGGATGATTTATTGTTGATTCAGGCACAATTGATTCTTAGTGTTCTTGGATCAGTACTTTCACTACCTATAATGAAAAATGAAGATAAAGGGGTTGTTGGCAATAACGCTCTAATAGAGTGATGTGTTTTCATAATATATTTTTGTTCTAGTATTTATATCTAAGTGTAATTTGGTAGTATAACAATACTAGTGGAGAAGTTAAAAATAAAATAAGTGACAAAGTCCTCTCAAAAGTAGGAAATTTGAACCCATTTTCCTTCAATCTATTCGATGTTTATAATTTTCAAGTAATAGGCAGTTTGAGGCAATTTCAACTATTGCCAACTCCTATGATAGTGAGCAATTACTATGGTTGTGGGTAATTACCATGATTTGAGACAGTTATTTATGACACATGTTCTTATTCTGGTTTGATATGTAGCATCATTGAAAGAAAATCCTAGCCAAAGTTAATCATAGATTGTAGGGCGAGGTGTCGACCATGAATGGTGTATCTAGATCATATATTGTGACGCAATGTTTCGACCATAAATGCTTTAAGTGATAGATATTTGTTTTGACCCAAGGTCGCACTATTTTTAAAAGGAGGAGATGCCAAAAGAAAAGTATCAATCTTGACATTACCATATGTTGAATGCCTTTTCTCTTATTATCAAACAGTTTTCTGTCTCTATTTTAACTCGAGATCACTTAATTAGACCGAGGTCATGTAATAGTCTAAAACGTTAGGACATATTATTAAAACACAATGTAGTGTTAATATTTTAAGCTTTGCATAATTGTAATGTTAGGCCCAATTACTAATTTGTAAGCCTTACAATTGCCAACACATGTGACAATTGTAAAGCAAATTGCTAGCATGCTGTCCCCTTGTGTCCTCTTTAGAGTGAAATGTGTCTATGTAGCCATCCATGTGTCCCAAATGATTTGACTTTTGAAAAGCAAAACAAGGGGCAATGAGTTTCTTTTCATTTTGCAAACGAAGAGAGAATGGTAGAAGAATTTTCAATAGCTTTTCTATAATTATGTAAGTTGTTTTAATTATTTTTTTATGCATTAAATTTCTTGAAATTTACTAATACATTGTTAATGATGTTATGAAAAATATATATTTCTTTTTTCTTAATTTTGTTCTAAATTTTGTTTGTAATTGTTTAGTTAAAAAAGAAATTGATAAATTTTTTATTTTATTAAAAATTGTTTAAAATAAGTTTTAATTATATTAGTAAATTTAAATTTTTATGTAAATGTTTTTTTCTTTTGTATAGTAAATTATCATTTGATTATTTTGTGAGGGAATTAGTTTAATATACATAAATGTATAAATTGAAGTTTTAATGGGTGTATATGTGTTTGATTTTAGTAATTAAGATAAAATAATTTTTAATTATTAAATATTTTGTGGGAGATGGTTAGTCGTATGTATATATAGATGTGTATATTGAAGTTTGATGAAGAATATTTGTGTTTGATTATAGTGAAAAAAAAAAATGAATGATTTTTGTATTAAATATTAGATGTGGGTTTGTTTGTCAAATTAGTTTATAGTTGTTGAAAAATCTGTAATTGTTAGGGTTTGTTTGCTTTTCTTGGTTAGCAATAGGTTAAAATAGTTATTTATAATTTATTGAGTTATATTTTTAATTTACTAAAGATATGGATCATTATGTAAATCAAGAATAGGTTTGGCGTCTTACTGATATTATCCATACAAATAATTAATTGTATCACCTGGTCCATATATTAAAAAATTTCATATGCTCTTACTTAAATTTTAAATAAAATAATCGCCCTAGTTTTTAGTTTTTAAAATCAAAATAATGAAATTAATTTCTATAATTTTATTGAAAAATTTAAAATATTATTATTTTTATTATTTGAATAATATATTAAATTTGAAATTGAATAGTTGTATTTTGTATCGCATTGAAATTCTGTAAATAGAAAATTAAGTGAGGCAACAATCCTTAAAAATAATGCCCAAAATTACGTTGGTTATTTGGTTATTAGGGTGGCGATCTTTAAAAATAATATTTCAAAAGTACATATAATATTAATTAAGTTATTTTATGGTAAAATGATAATTATTTTATTTATCCTATTTAAAAATAAAATTTTAAAATCTCTTATATGCTTATTAAAGTATTAATGAAATTTAAAAATTTATCATATTTATTAATTTGAAAAACGTACATTACATTGCATATAAATTTCTATTGGATATTAACTTACCATTATTTTTTTTAGATTTTGGAAAAGGTTGGAGAAGAGTAGTTGAAACAAATTGAAATAATTTTTTGCTATATTTTTTATTATGTAATTATAATAATATAATTTATATAATTTTAAATTAGTGAATAAATACATAAATCTTAGATATTGATTATATTTTAATGTTAAGAGAAAGTTGTTGAATTTGACCATATTTTTGAAGTGTTTAGTAATTTTTTTACAAATTTTAATTATTAGAAAATGTTGATTTTAAAAGAAAAAATTTTGACAAAATTTGAGTGTGTTTTACACATAATCGCTATGATGTAGCTTTGGTCAATGGAAAAGTAGATATGGTATGATTAAAAATCCAAGGATTACAGAAAAATTGAAGAGATATGACCAAATTAATTCTAAGTGCAATGATTTTACCAAAATCGTTCAAGATTCTTTAATAAAATGATATATAGTCATTAAATTAAAAATCAAACACCTACACAAGTCACCATTTCCCTATCTTTAATAACCAAAAAAAGAAAAAAAAAACATAACTACCTATACATTAGTTGAAGATTAACTATGCTTGTCCGCCAATCATTAAAAAATAATAAACAAAAAAATTGCATCTATATATTGTAATAAAATGACATAATATTATATTTTTAATATAGTAAATTTATTATAATTAAATGATGGTAACTTATTAATTATGTTACATACATAAATATATTCCATATTTATTATTGATAACGCACAATACAAACAAGTGTTATTGGTTGTCAAGAGGTCAACCTCGTTAATATATTAAAAAATAATAATAGTTAAATTTATGTATAAAGATTTTTAGGATAAGGGATTGAAAGAAAAGAAATTTATAAATTATAATATAAAAATAGTAATAATAATAATAATAATAATAATAACAATTAGAAAATAGAAATAAAAATAAAAACAAAACATTTTGAAAGTAGGGTTTATGATTGATGTGTTTACTTGCTCATATCTACCACTCAAGTCAACGATGCCATTTCTAATTCTGTTGTACCAGATTACCTCAAATCTACCCTTCCCTTCCTTTCCCTCTTACCACCAAACACCGAACACCAAACACATGCGATGCGCACGCTAAACTTCTTGTTAATTTGCGCGCGCATGATACGCTTTTTGCTAATTTGCGCCTGGTGCGAACTAATTTGGCCCCTGCTTTTAAAACGAACGGCCTCTTGCTTTCTAGTCACCTGCGTGCAGTGCAGTTTTTTCAGCAGCTTATATTTCTGCAAAAGAATTTGTTTTTGCCTTTTGCAGTCATGGACAACAACAACACTCCATCTCCAACTCCAACTGTCTTGGAAGCCGGTCCTGTTATGATCATCGGCTCAACCGGGTTCATTGGTCGGTTTGTCACTGAAGCATGCATCGACTCTGGCCGCCCCACTTACCTCCTCGTTCGGTCCGGTCTGACCACCCCTCCCAAGGCCGCCATCGTCAACTCTTTCCAAGAAAAAGGGGCCACTATCATACATGTAAAGCACAACAATGCATGTTTGTACATAAACACACGTCTTATTAGTATTATTATTATTATTATTATTATTATTATTATTTTAATATCCTATATAATTAATCAAGTGATGATCAGGGCTCAGTCAACGATCAGGATTTCATGATGAACGTTTTGAGAGATTACAATATCGAAGTAGTGATTTCTGCTATTGGTGGCGGTTGCATCATTGAGCAACTCGTTCTTGTTCAGGCCATTCAAGCGGCAGGAACTGTTAAGGTATTCCCTTCCTTTAGTAAATAGATAACTTATATATAGAGTCATGCATGTTACAGTAAAGTGCCATACACAGATACTGTAGCATTATCCATTATAACTAATTTTGGAATGTGATGCTTGCGATGATGCAGAGGTTTTTGCCATCTGAATTTGGGCACGACATAGACAGAACTGATCCAGTTGAGCCGGGTCTGGGGATGTACAATGGTAAGAGAGAAGTAAGAAGGGCAATTGAAAAGGCTGGGATACCCTACACTTACATTTGCTGCAACTCTATTGCTGCCTGGCCTTATCACGACAACATACACCCTTCTGATGTTCTCCCACCGTTGGATAAATTCCAAATCTACGGTGATGGCTCAGTCAAAGGTAGGTTCGATTTACTAAATTATGGAAGGGACAACACTGTATCATGAAATTATATCATTTTATAATAAATGAATACACACAATGACAGCAGAATGTCTGCAGTAAGGTTGATACTAGACAAGTGTAAGAGTGTGCGCGCGCGCGGGTAATAATTATATTATATTACGTATAAATTTTTGAGACATAAATTTATTTTATATAATAATTAATTTGTGTCATTAATAATTATTATAATGAGGATTTTACTAAAAGTATAAATTAACATGATGGAGGATCAAGAAATATTTACAAATGTATAAAATTTAGATTTTAATAAAACAACTTGATAAAGAATAATATATTATAGGAAGGTTTGGTAGGAGAACAGTGGATCTCGTGACCATCTACAAAAGTCTTTTCATTCTCAAGGTCAAGGCTTACTTACATTCATTTTTACTCACGTGACATAAGTTAGCTAATTTATTTGTCAATTAAATTCTCTTTAACAATAAATATTTATTTATTTATCTAATACTAATATATAGAATTGTACAACATTGAACCATATCATTAACTAATAATGATTCTAAGTAAATAAATAACTGAGTGCATTTTTATTTATTTATTTATTTATTTAAATATTAAAATATATTAGCTAAAATTATAATTATTTACAAATGCAATGCAGCATATTTTGTGGCTGGAAGCGATATTGGAAAATTCACAATAAAAGCGATGGATGATGTTCAAACACTGAACAAAACTCTGCATTTTCGACCTTCAAACAATTTACTTAACATGAATGATCTTGCTTCTTTATGGGAGAAGAAGATTGGCCGCCCTATCCCTAGAGTTACTATCACTGAACATCATCTTATTGATGCTGCCAGAGGTTATTTTTATTTATTTATTTATTTATTTATTATTAGCTTTAAATAATTATTTATTTTTTAAATATATTAATTAATTAATTAATTAATTGATTAATTAATTATTCGTATTTTGTGGATGTTATAGAGATGCGAATCCCACACAGTATTGTTGCAGCATTAACACACGACATTTTCATAAAGGGTTGCCAAATAAATTACTCACTGGACAAGCCTAACGATGTTGAAGTCTGCTCTCTGTATCCTGACACTCCATTTATAAGTATTGATGAATGTTTCAATGATTTTGTTGCAAAGATTGTTGAGAATCAGAAACTAGCCAACAAGCAGCAGCACCAACCAGGCAACAACAACAAAAATGGCATTATTATTACAAATTCTAAGCAAGAAGCTCTTGCTATCGCTACTTGCTCATGAGTTTTGACAACCCATTCCAATTTCCAAGAGGTTATTTCTTTCCTATTTTTCAAATGGGAAATGAAAATAATGTGTTTTCTGGCAGCAGGTAGATTTGTTTGTTGTTAGGAATATGTTTTGGCAGTGAAGTGAAATAATTCATTTTGTGATTCGTATTTGGGAAGCATCAAATATGTTTTCACAAATGAAATTGTGCGTTTTATTTGTAAGCCTTGTTGAGTTGTTGTAGCACCTTATTTATCTCCCGCCAGGAGTTTCATTTCTGATAAACCAAGTGTATGTTTAATTTATTAATTAGTGTTTCATTTCCCCCAAGTGAACAGATTCTTCTTCTGCATTGCAGAAGACTAGCAATTTAGCAAATGCTTCTTTGCATCCTCATTCTCCAAATTGTTTAAGTATTATTATTTTATTATCTTTTTAAAAAAAAAAAAAAAAAAAATTATTTCCTGATCCTCTCTTAAATTGAATGTTCAAAAATCTCACGTCACATGTCCCTTAATATTAATAATGACCACCAGTGCCAAGCTTTGTTTAAGAGGAGAGAATCCTGCGTCTATAATGCAAATATTGCACAGAGAATTTGATTTATATTTATATATTAATTATTAAAAAAAATAAAATAAATGATGCAACCTGAAGAGACAATACTTTTTTCTCCTAAAAGATCAAAATATATTTACCGTTTCTAAAATGAAAACTAAACTTAATAACAAAGATATAAACATACAAGAGAGTAGTCTTTGTTATCTCATAATGTAGCTTATGTCAAAATCAAACAAACAACATTCACCAGTGTAAAAAGTTCCAGCGAAAACTGTAAAAGCGTTTTCCCTGATCTAAGTCATTTGACCTCTGCGGAGCACACTCGCTGTTCTTTTAAAAATGCCCGCGTCTGGAAATTTAAACATCATATACAGGAAGCCGCTCTTTAATGGTGACACGGCAAATTGGACATTTTTTACACTTCTCACAGCAGGTGCTGCGGCACATTAGCCAACGATGAGCATGACTCTCAAAAAGATGAGTGAAAATTTGATAGATGTAAAATTTGTATTGATAAGAGTTATATGTTAAAATTTTAAGCCATGAGATAAATGATCATACCTGCAAAGAATACGATGCCTACATGGAAGCAAGACAACGCTAATCTCTCCCTCAAAGCAAATTCTACATAACACTTTTTCCTGCACAGTACATCAAGAAACATTGAGGCATTAGCCTATGCGGAATAAACGGACCAAAGGCAAATTTCATGACAAGCACTGTATTCATAAATGGTTTCTCAACACGTGGAACTTTGTTATTGTTTTCTCGCAACATACTAATATTGTAGTGAAACCATCATTCAAAGTTGAGAGCATTACATTTTGAAGTCTTTCAAACTCCTGCTGGCTATAATTTGTGATTTCTGACTGCTGGCCAAGAGCTGCTTGAAGTCTCCATACCTGAGATAAAGGAGAACCATAAATATACAATAAACATAAATTAGGGCAGAAGCAGGATAGTAACAAGTTTGGTATATTTCAACACGTTACATAATGAACATAAAAGAGTCAAATTAGCAACCAACACAGGATAGAAACATAGATAAGAGTAATGTAGCAAAAACCGATATTAAAAAGAATAATGTAAGAGTTATAATCACCTCCTCAGCAAGATCCTTTTTAGGCATTTTCTTCACTATTTCAGGTGGATAACCACAGAAAGTGTTATACCTGAAAGTTGGGGAAGTGAGAACCCAAAACACAATATCAGACGAGTAAGCAGGAAATGAAAATAAGATTTGGGCTACTTCATTTGGTGCACCATTACATAATAAACTACATTGCACAAACTATACTCAACAAGGTGTTGTTAGCTCTAACTCTTTTTAAGCATAAAATTTTTATTATAGATTTCCTTTAAGTGGCATGGAAACCAAGTTGCTGTGGCAATTTTCACATCTACTTACCAGAACATTAAGCAAATAATTTCCTGTAATTTAAGGGCGGTTTTGTGTTGTTTTCTAAATGTCATTTTTCATTCAAAAAATGAAAATGATAAAAATTTGTTCAGCAGAAGTGTTTCATGAAAATGGCTTGAGAAACATGAAAAATGAAGATCTATTGTTCTGAAAAGTTTTCTAAAAAATCCTAGATGAATATAACTTGCTTTATTTTTCTAATACAATCATCTTTTAAATTAAAATTTTACACTAATCCAACAAATTTTAAATGTAAGAATTGAAATTACATTATTTGTTTTTGGATTCATGAACACTAATTTTCATTTTGAATAAACAAAGTAAAAAAAACCACTTGGAAAAACTATACCAGATGCGCCCAAGAATTTGCTTCTATTTTTCTACCCTCACTTTCTTCCTCTCTCAAATTTTGTATGATCATATTTCATAGAGGTCCAAGCAAACCCAAAAGTCAAAATGCATGCAATTTGTGCATTTCATATATATATATATATATATATATTCTATAATATATACTAACCCAGAATTGTCGTTGTCATGGACAAGTCGTGCCTGCTCTTCTCGACTCCCTTCATCGATTGACCACCAACCCAATAGCCTGTTTTTTATAAATGGCCCAATGCAGAAAATGTTAGTATGCTGTCCTAAAGTATCATCCAACTCCCGACATGATTCAACAAGTCAACAATCTTCTATTCAGAATTTCCATCTAATGCAACTGAAATTTCGTTACCTGGAACCATGGTGCAAAAACCCAAAGCATTCACGAGCTCGTGAAGAAAATCTAAAATATATTCCTGTGCCAGCTCCACTTCGTAGTAAAAGTACAATTTTCTCAACTAATCTAGATGTAGCAAATAGGACACCAGCACCTTGCAGCAGGAAAAGTGGAGAGAAAAGAATTGGAAGTGGTATATTTCTAGCACCAGAAGGGGTTCCCTGAAATTTGGATCTGTTAATAAGCGAACCAAACAGTAGCCAATATAAAAAACCAACAGTTCACATACCTCTAAATGCATACAAAGCAGGACTTGAAATCCAATTATTGGAATTTTTATAATGTGGCCACCAATGTCTGACAGGCCACACATTCCATCCGGATTCTGATCCTCCTCTGGAGAAACTACTAAGCCGCTATTCCAGTCAAGATATCTAACACTAGAAGATGAACCAGTTTGTCTTGTGTGAGGACTCCGGTGAATTACAGGATTAGACCACTTTGTACAAACAAGAAAAGCAAAGCATTCTGCAATGCTGCAACAATTATATATTCACATTCATCACTTTATGAACTTGCAAAATCTTTCCAGTCACAATATTAAAGGCAACGACCCAACAAAGCTATAAATAAATTAAGTATATGACATAAGGAGCGGAGAAACTGTACCCAAAATTTACAAATAGATCCCACCAGCCAAGAGCACCTACATAACCTGCATAAATTCATACAAGAAAAATCATAAACCAGTTATGATGACAATTATGAAATAAATGATATGGATTGTGGGTGAAATTAAACGGTGGATCAATCAAATTAAGGCATAGACATTCTGGTAGTTATATTATAGTGGGAAAAGCAATAAATGGAACTTTCATTGTGATAAGGAGATGTTGATATTGAGACTAATAAACATATTACAGAAACAAATAATGAGATCATGATTGCGAAACCAAGGAGCCTTTAGAATATCACTAATGAAGGATAAGTAGCAAAGCTGAAAACCCAGGAAATAAAAAACAGCAGTATTTCTACATCATATACAGAAAAAGTCACAAAATCCATGCTTAGGTAAATGTACATATCCTGTACAGAATCAGACATAGCATCTGCAGTGATATGAAATCATCACCAGTAAGACTTGAAGATGTGTGCTACTACTGGGAAAACCAAAACCAAATAGGTAAGACTAACAAAACATTCCCAGGGAAAACAAGAACAGGAGCAATTTCAGGATCAAGAAAAAGTCCACATTCTCTGATAAGAAGTCATCATTCAAAATCTCATCTCTTTAGCCACAACAGGAAAGGGCTCAAGAAATCACAAACAAAGAGATGAGCCACTAAAGAAATAGTCCAAAGATTACATCCAGAGCCAATTACCAACTATTTTAAAACCTTCTATTAGAGTAATAGACTCCCTAGAAGCACAGGGCAACTGCTCAAGAAAGAAATAATTCCTTTCAAGTAATTTTTAAGCAACGGTTCATTCACAAAGGAAGTTTTTTTTTTTTTTGCAATAGTTCACTCTCATTCGCTTCGCCAACTTCCAAAAGAAGTCACCATATTATCTACATAGGGTTTGTGGTATACCTTCTCCAAGTCGAGCTTTTAGTAGATCTTATACTAGTAGAATATATGGATAGAGCCAACTACCTTAATAAACAAATTTTTTAAGGTCATGTCATGAGAGGAATGAAGTGAAACTAAAAATAAAATAAGAGTATTTTAGAGAATTTAAAATTTTAAAAGAGATCCAAAAGATCTTCTCTGAAAAGGCTGAAAATTGAGCTTCTCATAATAGACTCAGAAAATATTTTTTAATACTCCATGAGCTCTTTTCCAATTACAACCAAACGGCACAAAATAAAAAGGATTGAAAAGAGCTTTTGGCACTAAAAACGTTGGTTAAAAGAAAATTCATATCAAATGTGATTTTGATATATTGTATTCTAGAAATCCATGAATCACTTTTTCCCTTACAGGTATTGAAAGTAGGATCATGATAAAATGATAATTTTAAGGGAGCCGCAAAAAAATAGTTGGCATTGTCATTACAAATGTGATGCCTAAAAATAATATAACAAGAACATAAAAATTTAACGAATCATAAAACTACAAAATGAACCTCAAAAAGAAAGCATAATATGTAATTCTATTTAAGAACTTACCACAAAGCTTCAAGAGGGTAAAGACGGTAGCAGCTACAAAGAAGACCATGGAAATTGAAACCCAAAAGTGCTGCACACAAAAGATTAAAAATACAGAAATAGTCATCTCAAGATATAACAGACTTATCCACATCCAAATTACCAATATTCAGTTACAAAAACCATCTCAGAAAAACTCACATGAATAATGCCTGATTGTTAAAAATAATTTCCACACTAACAACACTTCAGCAACATATACTGCACTTTGCTAAACAAAGATGAAGTCCCCCATGACAACAGCAAAATAATAAATTCCAAAAGATGGGAAACCAAATACACTGTTTTTTATCAATAATTTCCATCTCTGTGCAATGAAATATTCACAAACCAAAAGAGACCTAACACTATCTAATTTCTACACAAGGAAAATGGATGAAGAAACATATTATATTCCAAAACAGTTATGCTCTATAACTCAAATGATGACCCAAGGCTCAAGCTAACCTAACAATCTACTATTCAACTATTCAAAATCCACAAGGTGATTGAGCATGCACAGATCCTAAGTGCAACTATATTTTTTAACAATTTTCTTTTGGTGTGAAATCAAATTACATAAGGATTCATTTTCTTTTATTCTTTTTTTTCCCCTTTTTCTTGTCCGGTATGGAAAGAATTCATCAATCATGAGTCTAATTTGTGAGAGATTTTCACTTGCATGTTATATAAGGCTACACTTACAGGCAGAGCTTCCCATATTGCCTCATCACTCATGCTTTCTTCATCTCCTGGCATAAGAGCCCTACACATTCTGAAAATAAAATGAAAAAAAGAAATCTTCAATCACAAAGCCAGTATAAGATTGGATTAAAAAGGACAGACAGCAATGAATTACCAATAAAGCAGAACAGCATAAGTTTTGGATTTGAGGGGAGAAAGCGAAAAACAGAGGAAAAGTCGTTTGCAGTTTAAGCATGTATTGTTTTAGCTACAAACCGCAATTGTTATTTCATGAAATATTAAGATCCGAGGTGACCAAGTTTGTGTATTCAAACTTCAGAACCAAAACAAGAAACCTAAAGATCTGTAAAGTCGCTGGTAGTACAAAAGCTTAACTTGACAGAAAATGATATTTATTTATCCAACACTGGCAATAATGAGCCTACAGAGAAAAAAATCCCCAAGCTCAGACTTTTTTCTTTTTCCCTTAATAAGAAACATTATTCTATTGATAGGCAAATTCAAAGGAGATAAATCCCCAAGCACACCTTCCTTATAGATTCTTTTCTTTCCCTTTTTGAAAATTTAATGCCACAAAGTAATATTTCAATCAGCAAGAAGTAGAGGCAACAATTTCTGTACAATGAGCAGTGCACTACCAGGAATTGCCCAATATGGAGAGAAGGGAAGAGAGTCATAAATACGATAGGGTGCAATAAAGCAAAAAACAATTCATTAGCATGCAGAAGGCAGGAATTTCATTTTATGGTCTCAGAAATCAATAAATCAGAGGGAGAAAGTATAGGTTTAAAATAAGAAAGGTTGGAAATTGGGACGAGTGTATGAATATAAAGGTCACTTAACCATGCATTAATGGAACAGTACTTCATATGGTACACAATACTAAAATGTTGAAAACAAAATATATGAAAGGAACAACAAATAACGTTAAAATTTTGCTTAAACTCAATCTTATGTCTTGGGACCTATATTTCAAGCAAGAAAAAGCACTCTATCTGAAATTAGTCACTAGCAAAAGGAATTCGATAGGAAAAAAAGAAAAGAATTAGATGGAATTTTCAGCTAAAGAACCTACCTGAAATTGTCTATTAGAATAACTACTTCAAATGCCAGCAGGGGAAGAAAGACAATCTTCAAGTTGACGGCAGCAAAACCCTGAACTGTGAAAAAGACAAAAACATTAAAACAAAATTTAAAAGCCTTTAAAGTGCGTACTATACATTAACAAAAAAATCTTTATGCAATGAATTCATGTTTGGTTAACCAAGTACCGTGGAATTTATCACAAGAGATAACGGTTTCAACCAACTTTGCCTTTCTTGGAGAAATTCACCATGTATGAATAATAACACAAAAAGAGAGAATGGAGCGAAGGAAGAATCATTGTCAACTCCCATTAATATAAAAACAATGATTAGAGGGTCTTTGTACATACCATAAACACTCTCAAGATATATACAAAGGAGCAGTTCAAATGCAACGAGCAATGGAGTTGAGACAATGGCATGGCAAGGTGCCCACTGTCCAAGAAAGAGAGATCTTATTCAGGATGCTTGATAATGGATTTGAATATTTAATGTGCATAACACCAAGTAGAATTTCTTTCTTAGTAATTACAAGAATCTGACAGAAGTAGAATAAATAAGGAGCCATTGAATTTCATCCAGCATGGCAGAGAAATATTTAAACTCACATGACGATTATGCGGAACTGATGGAGCAGGTAACGAGAATCTTCCTCGTGCGACAACTGCATGAAATATCCAAACTGGGAAAAATATTATCCTGCATGCCAGAAATCAAAATCATAGGCAAACAACATGCTTCAGATAGCAATTATATATATTGTTAGAAAGTTCAAATAATTTTAAAATAGTAACACAATCCACACATCAAAAATCATAATAAAAAATTATATGAAAGGAAGACAAAGAGACATCACCAATTGCTGAAAATTACAATTATAAGCGCTTTTTTCTTTTACATGTGAAAATGCCAAATGATCCATAAATTAAAAGTTACTTACATAACACTTAAAAACATTTTGCCTTAGAGACCTGACTTACAACTGGTTGCAGAACACAGCATGTTTTATATTGAAATCCCCAAAAGTGACCTGCTGCCCCATTACACCATTTCAAAGACCACAGATACACAGGGATGCACACTCCACTAGCAAGAAAACTTCGACAGTAAATCAGGCACTCCACCTGATTTCTCAAATTACTCCAGCCTTGAAGGCTTCTCCATACAAGCTCATCATGATAACAAAGTTGTGCTTGCTGTCATGGCTAAATCATACTCAGATAAGACTTGCGAGAATAGTTGACAAGAAAGCCTAACACTTCAGCCATATGAGACAATGAGAAGAAGGGTAAAAGTTAATAAAATCAAGACTCCAATACTGTGGAAGAATATCTGAACTATGTTTCGGCGCCACTAGTTAGACTACATGAATAAACGTGTGCTTCCAGTCCCCCGGAAAAAAGAAACCAGCCCAAAAAGTAAAATTCTTAGTATACAACTGAGGATGCATTCATTTCTCACAATCCAAGGTAAATATTGAATTGGTCATGCTCCATCTTTTTCCGCTAGCAGTGGTTTTACAGGATATCGTCAAAATGTAGACAACAACACAATTGTAACAAACACGTTTAAATTAAAGACAAATACCTCTATGCAAAGGAAAAATAAGAGCCATATGAATATAGCAAAAAATAGCCTTTCCAGCACTCCAGCTTGAGAAATCCAGCAATCTTGATCGTAATGGCGTTATATTAGAAGTTTCATCTAGTGAAGAAGACCTAATTGAAGGAAATCACCTTTAGAAGAGTTTCTCTCAAAGATGTTACTTGCTAACAGGAATTGTTGATTCAGAAGAAATTGATTAGGACAGGTTTTAGCCTTTAAGCAAATATCTTATCTTTCTGACTTTTATCTTTCATCAACTTATAAAATCTATTAATCTTATCGAGTTATATTACTCTTAGGACTAGTATTATTTGTTTCTATTCGAATGTCACTATAAGTAAAACTGTATCCCATCAGTTTATCAGATTTTCAATAAAGATTCCACCTTTAAAATTCCTTTCAAGTTCCAAATGAAATATTTTCCTATTGCTGCTGCTTCTTCAAAAACCTACAACCTAGAAACCATTCCTGTTTCTCCATATTGTAGTAAACATGGTTGAAGTCCCTTCCTGCTGTCACAGAAATCTACTGTCTAGACACCACTCCGCCCATTACACTTAGAAAAATCCTTTTCTTTCTCAAAGTTTTATCAATACCAGGTTTAATTGGGAATCCCTGTTGCATGTAACAGCTGAAAATAGAATTTAAGCCAGGTGGAACCACGGGACTCATGGATCCATTTCTTCAAGCAATATCTTATTTCAAAAAACTGGTCCTCTAAAAGGTTTTGAAGTTTAGCCTAATACTACACCAAACAACTGTACTCTGAAATTCAGTCCCAATCCATTCCAGTCGCTGGTATCAATCTAATCCTGTCCATCATGCCAAACACAACTCTAAATTTCTTCTACTTAGAAACCCACATCACCGGTTCATATAACTGATGACACCTTAAGCATGAAGTGATGAATATCATCATTGAACTTTAAGTCAAAACTTTCTCAAAGGCAAACATAAACTTAACTTTTCCCATCATCATCATGCCAATATACTTGTATGCTGCTCAGAAATGAGAAGCATCGAATACATCAAAAGTTTTCTGAGGCATGCCTGCTTTAGAGATTTCTCACTTACTGTACTTCAATTTTCCATAAACCTTAAAATTTCATAACTTTTTCTTCATTCATTTCAACCTATGAGCTGTTTTAATCTAAATGATAATTTTATATTTCAAAAATATCAAACAAGATTATTACCTCCCATACTGTAACAAGACTTATTTCATTTACCCGATTAACAATAAATAAAAACCAAAACCAAAAAAAAAAAAAAATCTTCGCCTGCACTATCTCAATGAACTCGTTTCTCAAACCAAATAAAACAATTTCCAGAATTCATAATTCTCAATTACAATTAAATATCTATAATTTAAACATTAACTGAAAGTACCAAAATGGATGATTGAAAATAGAAAGTGACACTAAACTGAAATTCACCAAACAAAGCTCAGAATCGATCAATTTCTTCAATCATTTCGATACAAATAAAACATAAAACAATTGTAATTCAATCAAAATCAAAAAAACATAAACAAAAAGAGAGAGGAAATGAACTAACCACCAAGAATAAGAAACGACGTGATGGAGTTTAAGAACGAGCAGTAACGTGAAAGAGAAGAGAAGGCTGTGTGCAATCACTGCCTGTGCAGACTTCAACACTCTTCTCCAGCTCATTTTTCTTCTTATTCTTCTTCTCCTTCTCCTTCTCCTTCTCCTTCTTCTTCTCTCTGTATAATTCAGATTTCAGCGGACGAAACGGCGACGATTCAGGTTTCAGTGGGCGCCATTGATAATCTCTCTCTCTCTCTCTCTCTCTCTCTCTCTCTCTGTTAGGTGTTGATGAATAAAAAACAAAACGCATTAACTTTTGTTATTGCACATTCTCTTTTTACTAACCTGGCTTGCACGCCTGAAAAAAGGATTTATTTATTATAAAATGTCGATTTCACCCTTGATGAAAGTTAACTAATATTTGTTTTGTGCACACGGTCACCTAGCTAGGGGTTTCTTGATTACATAAATGTCCATCAAAGATAGGAAAGTGCGGACTGCAATAATCCGCCGTCTTGGTATTTAAGTGGGTCGTTAATATGGTTGGAATTTTGCATTTGATTTTCTGAGTTTGGGCAGGTCAGATTCGTGTAACTTCAAGTTTATGGAAAGATACAACGATAGCACTGTCCTCTACATATATGCAAGAAGAAAGTCCAATTATAGATAATACACACTGTTTATTACCAAAGCTCAGCTTCCTGTAATTTGTCTTCTCTCAGTTTAGTGTAACAGTGCTGTGATATGAGCACAGGTAAAGGTGATACAGCTATTTGAGAAATGCAGCAGCCTAACTGTTGGAAATATTTGGCGTTCACATGGAGGTTAAGAAAGGACAAAGGAGACACATGTTTTGTGAAAATAATGTTTAAAATATTTTAAGTACATATTTTTTAAAATAAATAAATAATATTTGACCTTATTTTCATCTTTAAAAAAAAAAAAAAAAGTGTTGGTTTATAAATACTAATTTTGGTGAAAATAATTTAATTTTGTAAATAAATTCTTAGTTTAGCAATAATAACTTCAAAACCATATTGCCTTTGTATCAAATATGCCCTAAATGAATAATTTAAAATTAATTAATTAATTAATTAATTATTAAAAAAACTAATAATAATAATAATAATAATAAATAAATAAATTTATTAGATAGGTCTATTATTAAAACCGTTTGACCTAAAACTCTCGTTCAACAAAATCATTGAACAGTTATCGTAAAACAGAATAAAGTTGTTTTACTTGTTTTACGAAGCAAATCACAAAACTTTAAAAAAAAAAACACTCCTCTCTCGTTCGAATCAGACTCTCTCGCCATTGTTCTCATTTTTTCCTTCTCTGTTCTCGTTCAAATCAAACTTGCAAAAATGTCAAGGGGTTAATTTAACAGAAGGGAAACTCAGGACTCGATTCTGTTTTGGCGAAATTGGATCGCGGTGAGGTTTTGATTAAAAGCGGGATTCTACAAGATGGTATCGTTTCGCCCGGTTTGAAGAAAGAGGCTGTGAGAGCTAAGTCGAGGAACTTCATAACTCGGTTGCAGATTGAGTTTTTTCGGGTAATCCACAATTCATCAAATTTTCCTATTTTGAAATCGTTCATTCTTATTTTTGGATCCGTATCTTTGCTATTGAACTCGAAGTTTAGGATTACTTATTAAAATTTGTCGATAATGTTTAATTAAGGCACGTCGGCCGACCAAGACACGCGGTTCTCGAACAAGCAACCGAAGCTCTTGAAAACGCAAAAATTCACTCCTGAATTGGATCACCTGGTTCGTTTGATTTTTTCTTTTGTTTTTTAAGAAATGCTCATATTACTTGTATTGTCTCTGTCGTGTATTTTCGAATTATGTTTCAACTGAAGTTGCTGGGCTTAGAAAATTGCAAAAATTGAATTTTATCAGTGTTCTTTCTCCTATGTACTAGCTTTCATGAAACGTGCGTTACTTCTGAATCCTTATTTGCTATTTAGTAACAAGTTATTAAAACAAAGAGAGTAAAGTGATATCTTAGTATAAAATTGAATAAAATGTTATCTAGTGCTAAATGTTCAAATAATTTTTGCTATATATTGTTTGCTAATGATGCATACAAATGATATGACATGACGAAAGTGAAGATGGATCTTATGAGACCATGGATTGCCAATAGAGTCACTAAGCTACTTGGATTCGAAGATGAAATGCTCATCAACTTCATTTATGGTCTTCTTGATGGAAAGGCAATTTATGATGGATGTTATAAGACCATGGATTCGCCCTTTCTTTTTCTTTGTACTCTTGTACTTATGCATTTAAGTATATTCTGTTTTATGATTATTACAGAATCCCATTGCTATTTTAATGCATGTTCTGTCCACATGCACTTTCTTTTTCTTTGTACTCTTGTACTTAAGTATTTAAGTATATTCTGTTTTATGTTTATTACAGAGCCCCATTGCTATTTTAATGCATGTTCTCTCTACATACACTGTTCTTTAGTTTTGATCACAATGACTATGTACACTATATTACTTGGAATAGGATCCAAACATCAGCATAGCAATATCCCTACCTACCCAAATATGGGTTGATGTAGATGAGGCTTGTTGTCCAATTCTTGTGATTTATTGTTGAGAAATCTTGATATATGAATTTTGGGCTTGTACATTTTGGCTATGTTGGTGTAATTATCTTGAACCTTGTTGCTTATTTTGAAGCCAAGGAAGAAGAAACAAGGAAGAAAAATGTATTTTCTTTTTGAAGTCATGATATGGTTCACAGTTTCACTGTTTTCTAAGAATTTTATTATTGCACCTGGCAGTTAGAGGCAGATCTGATAGCAAATGAAATTCAGAAGAAGAAAGAGAAGGAAAATAAAGAACTTGACCAAGGGAGACCGAGGAATATGATAATAATAATTTATTCATGCTGGAGTTGCATTCTCTAGAGTTGGGTTTTTGGTTTTAACTTTCGTTTGTGTTTCTTATGTATTCAAGTATCCATCCCAAAAATGAGAAACAAGCTGGTAAGAGAAACAGTGTGAGAGGAAGGAACGGGTAAGGAGTTTAATTTTCAGGATTGTTGTGGTACAGGGGGAATTTGTTATTTGCATCTAATCCTAAATAATGCTTGAAAGTGATGGGGTTGAAAATGTTGTGGCATAGTAATGTTGTGTTTCTGTGACACGTGTGAGTTTGAATAACT
>JAXCLQ010016381.1:0-110539 GCA_035584115.1 Cedrela odorata | reverse complement strand
TTTAAGTTTTGTGTAAATAAAATAAATGTATTGTATATAAGGAATGTAAGCATGTATTTGCAGTTAGTAAGAAACAGGTGTGACACATAGTCTATTACTGTCTTGCCCATCTGTTTCATATTCACGAGCTTCTTTCTTTTCCAATTGTTAAGATAGTACATAAAGTAATGCTTTTGAAATTCTCTTAAAAGATCAACCCAAGTCAATTGTGACCTAAATCTATCTAATATATTCTGTCAGCAAGTGGCAGTGTAACTCCCCATTTCATACTTATTCAATCAATCATTATTACATAATATTACCTCATTTCATACAAAGAGTATTACTATTACATAATTCTTATATGTCTACAATTTCTAAATTTCCTACACGTACAAAGAATTACCCATATAACTAGTTCTCAAACTTATAATTACTCTATTAATTATATATATAACCAAGATTTTCATTTATACTTAACTAACCTTGCACGCATCCTTTAGCACTTCTGCGTATTATTCTTTGAAAAATAAAATTTTTACAATAAAGGGTGAGATATAATCTAAATAAGTAAACCATGCAAGTTTTTAATATGTCGATGTGATACAAAATATAAATAGTCAAACAAATAAATACATTTTCAAACCTTTCATATTTCTTTTCTTGTCAAAGCAATCATATTTGCACAACCGGATCAATGAATTTTCAAACTATCAATTAATACAGAAATTCATTCATATTTCAAACATTTTCAGAATGGCTCAGCCAGTTAGTATCACTTGCACCCACGGTGACCCAGATTCAGAACGTGACCACATGTTCTACGTAAAGCGGACATTCTCATTTCAATTATAACAGAAACGTACATTGTACGTTAAACAGAAACGCATATTTACACGTTAAATAGAATTCTGAATAGCTCGCAAGTCTCACTTTGTCACGAGACCCGACCAAATCAGAATAAACATTTAACTAACAACTAAAGCCATAAAATCATTTTCATTCATAAACATTTACACATCGACATTATTTTCAATAATCATTTCATGAATTTGATATCCGCATATAAAACATTCAAAATCCATAACATTCATATTATTTTCAAATAGATACTCAGATATCATATTATTTCAAAAATAGTAAAAATACATGCACGATTTACTTACAACAATGGGAGAGTAACCACTCCCAATAATAATCCTTCCACCTAACTTAATCTTTCTCCTAGATTTTCGTAACCTAATACCACAAATATATAAATCATGTCTTCTACTATTCAATAAATCAATATAAATATTTTAAATGCGATATTTGTGAAATTAGTGTTTAAAATTTCTTAGTTTTACCCCTATCACTAAGTTTAACTAACTAAATCCTTTATCCGATTTTAAACAACGAATTTCTATTACTAACTTATACCAATTCATATTTTCAACTATCTTAAATTTATATATTTTTGTCTAAGTAAATAAATATGGTTTTGATTAAAATACTAAGTAAAAAACTATTCATGTTGAATTGCTGTAGCAAAATACTGTTTATGCTGGAGTACTGTAGCTAAGGCATTGTTATTACCGGATTCACTGTAAAAGAAATAGTCCCTATGCATATTAAAATTATTGTGCAAATAGTTACTGTTTAGATCGAAGTTATTATAGCAATCTTCAAAACACTGTAGCAACCTTCAAAAATACTATTTATCTAAGAGAAAAATACATTAATTTCTTCCCACAAACACCTTAATCAATACTAAATCAATTTAATATTATATTTCATACTTCAATTCAACTCAATTTAACCTTTTCTATTTAGAATTTAACATAATTTATTTGAATAAATAGTAACTAAATTCTCAATTAACCATAAAAATCCAAAATTCAAGTTTTTATTGGGTTATAAAGCTTACCGGTAACTGAAATTTAGAAGAAAAACACTTGAATTCAAAGTAATTTGACCGAAATTTGAAAAGGAAAGGGGAGAGTAAGTTTCTGTTTCTTTGAAAATGAAATAGCCAAATGGCTACTGGAATGGGAAGAAGATGGACAGAATGAGATATATAGTGGGATATAAAATATTAATTAGGCCCCTTATTCTTTTTAATATTATAAAAATAGTTTAGACTTTTAGAAACTTTTATTTTAGTCCTTTTAAAAAAAATTCTAAAATAACCTTTAATGTTTCAAAATCTTTACAATTAAGTCCAAAATTAATCCAAACACTATTTTCTTAATATAAAATTCACTTATAATTTAACTTTATAACATTAATTTTGGACCTAAACAAGTAACATTATTTTAAGTCTAAAATTCGATTATTTATCCAAAAATTACAAATTACATGAAATTTTAATTAATCAAATAATATCAAATTATTCAATTAAATTTTTTTATATACTGCAGATGCTACAGTTACAAATTTCTAAAATTGCGGGCATTACAGACAGCGTTATCTTACAACAACTTACAATCACTCTTAACTCATCCTTATCTACCACGCCCATATCTGGCAGATTCTGTTGCACTACTCTCATCCATCTATTTGCCATAATAACATCATAAGTTTTCGAAAAATACACACCTCATCTGTCTAGTTTCCTAAATCAACATAGACAACTTATACTCTGGTCTAAATAACTCTGCAAAGACTACATGAGTTGCTACCATCGAGGTGCTATCATTTGTTCACTAAGTGAGTATCTTAAAGGAACTTGCTTAGGCTGAACTGGTGTTTAGTTTTAGTCACTCCAATATGCTATAAAAATAACCATCCACACCTCCAATAGCACATTTACTGGCATTTCCACACAAGGCTGTGGAAATGAAGCTACTTGTACTGATTAAGGAAACTAGGGTACATGCGAGGAATCTAACGGTTCCTTTCAGGTAATGGTACCCTACTGGTTTACCCTTTCTTCTTTGGTACACGAAGTAAGTATGCATCTTTACTTAATGTGTGAAAAAACTAAGTTTGATCATACACATTTTACAACAACAAATACCTATAAACGACTTGACTCACTTAATGTCCACTAGATAATTTTAAAAATCAACTCATTTTAAAAACCATGTTCAACCCATTTTAAAACATCAAATTGTTTTCAAAATATTTAAAAGCACATTTCAAAACCAAGTGCTCTGATACCACTAAAATTGTCACACCTTGATCTTGGGGTCCACCTGTAACAATCGCCGCAAACCCTCTTGATACAATTGATCCACCCCCATTGCGGCTCCACTCACTTATACGGTCTCTTATAGGTCCATTCATAGGCTACCTCCTTATATATACAGTCAATAACCTAGCCCACTTGCTATACATCAAGCCAATTGGCCATGATTCAATAACCGACCCTATCCCTAATATATATGCATTAAAAAAATTTCATTTTAAATCAGTGGTGAAATCATATAAATCAAACCCAGCCTCCTCGGCCATAATATTTTCAAAAACCAATCATAATACATATAATCTAAATTTCGGCCTCCATGGCCATCACATGCATGTATATCAAATAAAACTTTAACAGCAGACCACAATATACAAACTATCCTAATATCAATGTAAAGTATATCGAAAACATTCATTTCAAAACACTTGTTCAACATACAAGTGTACCTATAAATATCACTTGCATTCTATTTATATAATTGTGTATGTATAAATTTACTAACAATAAGAGAAAGGTAACCACTCCCATTACTGATCCTTACATTCAGTCGATCATTTTTGTGAGTTCTCGGAACCTAATACCACACATGCATATATAATGAATTTTACGATTCCAAACAATTTAACATATATGCACTAAATGCAATATTCAAGGAAAATATATCTAAAATCTCTTAGTTAGTACATGACACATTACTTGAGACTTATCTAACTAAGGTTATTTATCCGATTTTTAACAATGAAATTCTATGGTCAACTTATTTTGATTCTCATTTTCAAATCACAATTTCCAACATTATATCAAACACTTAAATCCATATTCCAAACAATAATCAACCACATATTTATTCCTCAATTTACCTCAATGAACTCAAATAATCACATATATATCCATCACAATACCCAAATTAATAGCATTTAACATTTCCTTTGTGAAATTGAAATAAGTCTCGAATGAACAGTAAACCCTAACATTTTAATTTGTACAAAATTTTAAAATTTAGTTTCTAATGGGTTAATAGACTTATGTTTAGTTTGTAGAAGTCCTTATAACATTACATTGTCATTTGAACGCAAAATCCCCAAATTTTTTTTTAACCCTAGTTTATTCCTTGTCTCTCCTTGATGTTTCTTAGCCAAAAAATAGGACGAAATTGTAGAAGGAAGTTGGGTAATCTCGTGAGAGCTAAGATTATTTAAGAAAATAATAGATTGTAGAGATCCGTGAAGAAATCAGTGAGAGAGAAAGAGGGAGTACATGTTTTAAAGATAGAAGGAGAATAAACAAATAAGTAAACATTAAGGGTCAAATCCCTCTTATGGGTATTTATATATTGGGCAAAAAGGCAAATTTATCCGTCGAATTTTTACCCAGATTAATGTCATGTATCGATACAGTTGGGTTAGGTATCGATACTTTTGGGCTAGGTATCGATACCTTTAGTTCAAGTATTGATCTAATCCTTAAAATTTTGATTATGGAAATTTTTTTCAATGAAATATATCGATACTTTTTCCCTTAAGTATCGACCCATATACCATGTATCGATATATTTGACAAAGGTATCGATCTGATTCACCTTGTAAATATTTTCGAACTCTCTGTTTCAATATATCGATACTTTCCTCCAAAGTATCGATGTAATCAACTCAGTAATTCTTCTCAAGTTTCTAACTTCACAAGTATCGACACCTTTTGATCAAGGTATCATCCCTTCATCAGGTATCGACCTGCCGCCTTAATATATCAATACTTTAGTACATGTATCAATCTCCTAAATCTCATATATCGATACTTCTTGCTCAAATTCAAGTTTCCAAATAACTTTTAAGCTGAAATCACATATCTTATATAACCAATTTATTTATTTTCTGGTGGGGCTTCGCCCTCTACACTCTCGCAAGGGCATTGGCCCTTGACCTTGCTAGCTAATCAGCTTGTAAGATCGCTGAATGCTTCAGCGTAAGGCTACATATAAAAACCAAATATATGCTAAATTCAACTCATAACATAAAATTCATTTTGTTCATATTAGTAAACTAAATTCAAATTCACGTAAGCCTCGTTATTGTGTCAACTAACCATAAACATTGCATGTGTGAGAATGAAAGTCATAAAATGATTATTTTATCCCTATGCTTGGAGAACAGGATTTAACACCTTATCTATTTGTATATGAGTTATTGTGCTCGAGTTTTTGCCTTCTAAAACATGACAAAACTATGATAGTAATTGCAAAGACTTAGCTGGATCACCGAACGCTAATTTTCATGCTTCTTCTTTAGCTAGCCACTCCTTACGATAAAATACAAACTCTCTAAACTCTTAATGTATATCATTGTGAATGTTTATTAGGGTATAATTCTACTAGGGTCTTGAAACTTTTTCATCACATATTTATCGATAAACTGACTACTTGTTTGATGGTGCCCTTATTGTAGCTGGTGTCACACCCTAACCCATAGATCTGGGTACGTAACAACCACCACGCATTGGCGAGGTATACCTTCCATAAGTATTCCCCACGAATGTGTAAGGCTTCTAGTATCACATCCATGTATATATAAAATCACATAATATATTATATAGACATGATATTTATAAAATAATATTTTTGACAACCAACTATCGATACAAAATTTATGAATCCCTTCTAGAATGTTTATATACATATCAATGAAAAACATTGAATACCTAATAGAGTCTCTAACAAAATACAAGCCTCAAAATCTAAACTTGGGGAGTAAACTGGCGACCTCCTCGAAATTTTCTATTCTGAAAATATTTTTAAGAAAATAAAACGTAAGTATAAACTTAGTGAATAGATGGACGATCATAATCTAAAAACATAAAACATGAGTAAAAGTACCATGTTTAGAACATATAGCCATTTCACAATAATTTACATTCATTCTCTCATAATCAACACATGTAATGGAAAACAATTTCATATTTAAAATCTATGGATGATTAAATAAAAGAAATTGGGCTTTCTAGGAAACTATCCCTTGAGACATCCCCCGGTGCACAGCTAATTGACATCTTGAGACTCATTAACGAGTTATTTTACATTAGTATATAGAATATAAATCATTAAGCACACTCATTATCATTAGCCTGAATAAGAGGTGTAGTGTTAAATAACAACCTATCCAGTAGTAACCTCCCATTTACCCTATATTAGATGGTAAAGGCGAAAATAAGTAACCTCTCCCTTACCCCTTTCTCTAGTAAAGGCGAAAATATGTAAACTCTCCCTTACACCTTTTTCTAGTAAGGGCGGAAATATGTAACATCTCCCTTAACCCGTTCTTTCTTTTCTTCTCACATTTTCCTTTTCTCTTCTTGTTTTCTCTTTTTATCTCTTCATTTGTCTAAACAAGTGTAGAAAATTCTAGAAATAAGCCCCTAAATTTCAATAGTTTTAGGCTTGGATTTAGGGAGAAATAGATCGATACAAGTAGAGAAGATCGATACCCTTATCAATCGAATTGATACACTTGAAGAAGGCCGATACTTAGAAGAAGGCCGATGCTTAGAAGAAGAGCATATCAATATCTTGCAAGTCAGTAGCCTTAAATAAAATCACCAAGTCAAACGAATCGATACTTGGAGGAAGTATATCAATACGTTCAGAGAAGATTGACACTCATAATTCAGAAGATCGATACTTGACATTTTAGAGAGTTGAAAAATAATTACAGAGTAAACTAGATCGATACCTTAGACAAACAGATTGATACTTCACCAACTCAAGAGTTTAAAAATATTTACGAAGTGAACCCGATCGATACCTATTTTGAAAAAATTAATACTTTGCCAACCCGAGGGTTCAAAAATATTTACAAAGCAAACCAAATTGATACATGTGCCAAAAAAGATCAATACGAAGCAAGTTAAAAACTTTAGAAATATTTACAAAGCAGACCAAATCAATACGTGAAGAAAAAATGATCGAGACTCAAGATTCAAGACAAGCTCATATTCAAATTTTGACCAAACGGATTGATACATTACCAGAACAAATCGATACTTTTTAAAGTTTTAAAGCTCAACGGTAACTTCTGTAGCATTTATGGAGGATATTAAATACACATAATCAAGTCGTTGGACAAAAGAATTTCACGAAAAGAATAAGTATGTATAGAAGAACTTCAAAAGCAGAGAACAAGAACAAACATTCTTAAGCATCAATGATTAATCATCTGCAAATTTTAATGTGAATAATTTTTCTCTCTTTATTGTAATATTTTTTATTCTTTCTTGTGAAAGAAAATCATTTATACAAGCTTATTGATACATTAGCTCTATTCTGAAAGCTCTAACGTGAATTATATTTCTAAATAGAATTATAGTTCTAAATAGAACTATCTCCTTATCTTTACCCTAAGTAAAATGCAGATTATATTGGGTTTCCTCTTCACCTAGAAAAGGAAGTTGTAAGGTTGCCCTTCACCTCAGCAAGAATTAGTTTGGGTTTCACTTAACCTGTAAAAATAAAGAGATAGTTAAGTCTTAGTAATAAGCCAAAATCAAGAGAGTAAACGTAGGCGGACATTGCTGAACCATTATTAATCCAGTGTTTGCTATTTCTCTCTCTACCTTTTAACTTATTACACTATATTGCATTTATATTAAGCTTAAAATTTTCAAATAACTCAATTCACTCTGCTCTTGGGTATAGTTATCTGGGACAACATGCTTGACATGTCAACAAGTCAAGGTAGAGCATTAGAGGTCGATGAGAATACTTTAGAACCTAGACATTCTTGAATGGAAATGGGATAAAATAACTATGGATTTTGTTGTTGTGTTATATTTCTAAATTATAAAGGTTTATCTTTACCCGAAGTAAAACGCAGATTATATTGGGTTGCCTCTTCATCCAGAAAAATAAGTTGTAAGGTTGCCCTTCACCTTAGAAAAGGTTTAGTTTAGGTTTCACTTAACCCGTAAAAATAATGAGATAGTTGAATCTCGGTGGTAAGCCAAAATCGAGAGAGTGAACGTAGGCAGACATTGCCGAACCACTATTAATCCAGTGTTTGCTATTTCTCTCTCTACCTTTTAACTTATTACTCTACATTGCATTTATATTAAGCTTAAAATTTTCAAATAACTCAATTCACCTCACTTTTGGGTATAGCCATCTAGGACAACATGCTTGACATTTCAACAAGTCAAGGCAGAGTATCAAAGGCCAATGAGAATACTCTAGAACCTAGACATTCCTGAATGGAAATGGGATAAGATAACTATGGATTTTGTTGTTGTGTTACCTCGAACTTTGAAAGGCCACGATTCCATATGGGTGATTATAGACAGATTGACTAAATATGCTCATTTCCTACCAATAAAGACTGCATGCTCTGCTTCTCAGTATGCGAAGATTTATCTAGACCATGTGGTATCTTTACATGATATTTTTATTTCTATTATCTCTGATTGAGGTACACAATTTACCTCTAAATTTTGGAAATCATTTTAAGAAGCATTAGATACTCAGCTGCAATTTAGTATGGTATTTCATCCCCAAACAGATAGTCAGTCGGAACGAACCATCTAGACCTTAGAGGATATGTTAAGGGTATGTGCCTTGGATTTTGAAGGTAGTTAGGACCAACATTTACCTTTGATCAAGTTTGCATATAACAACTACTATTACTCTAGCATTCAGATGGCTCATATGAGGCTTTGTATGGGAATAAGTGTAGGTCTCTTATAGGCTAGTTTAAAGCTGGGGAATATTAGCTTTTAGGTTCGAAGTTGGTCCAAGATTTAGTAGAAAAGATCAAGTTAATCTGAGATAGAATACAGACAGCTGAGAGTAAACAAAAGTCATATGCTAATCATCGGTGTAGAGACATTGAATTTCAAGAAAAAGATTATGTATTTCTAAAGGTTTCACCATTTAAGAGAGTGATGAGATTTGGAAAGAAAGGTAAATTAGGTCCAAGATATATTGGGCCATTTTAGATTCTTTAAATAGTTAGGAGCAGAGTTTGTGAGTTAGCCCTTCCACCGAACATTGATAAGGTACACCCTGTTCTCCATGTATCCATACTTAAGAAGTAGCTTCTAGATGAATCTCTCATTCTGGACTTGCAGTCGGTCGAAATAAACCAGAATTTGACTTATCAAGAACAACCTATAGCGATTGTGGGCAGAGAAGTTTGAAAACTTAGTTCAAAATGGATTCCCTTAGTAAAGCTTGTTTGGTAGCATCATAAGGACAAAGAAGGCACCTGGGAATCCAAGGAATCAATGCGGAGATAGTTTCCCCAACTGTTCGCTAATGAAGGTATATCATTAGTTAATTCGATTTGAGGATAAATCATTTTAAGGGGAGAGAATTGTCATGACCGCATTTTTTTGTAATGATAGCAATATCACATTGAGTACTAGAAATAATAATAATAATAATAATATGTAAATGATGGTGTACTTTGGGCTATGAAACAAAATTTTAAAATTGTTGATTAAGAATAAATACAAGCTTATAATAATAAGTATAAGCTAATGGTAATAATACAAATAGCTTAAAATAATACGAGCTCATAAGGATATTATGTAAAGCCCAAATCAAAACAAGTGTATGCCCAAATTAAAACAAATAAAACCCAAGCCTAAATTAAGCTATGGGTGACCCATACATGTATCTAAGTAACCTATTTTCCTTTTAATTGCTGCACATTTTTAGTTTTTAACATTTTAACTTATCAAAATTTGAGAGAGAAAGAGTAGAGAGAAGAATAAAAATCGTGTGCAATAAAAAGAGAAGAGAGGAGATAGTGAGAAGAAATCCCGTAGAGGAGGAAAAGGTTTTGGCCAATGAAAAGAGTGAAGAATGAACTAAAAAGGGAGCTTGGCCGATCAAGGAAAATAGAGGAAGAGGAAGAAAACTTGACTGGTAGAGAGAGAAAGACACAGAAAGGGGGGAATTCAGCCTAAAATGGGTTTTGGTCGAATGGTGGAAAAAGAGAAGGAATAAGTAAAGGTAAGAAGAAGGAGAAGGAGGAGGGAACAAGAAAAAGAAGAAAACTTGGTTTACCAGCAAATAAGAGGTGAGTATTTGTGTTTAATATTGATTTTAAAGAACATGAATTTGTGTTGGTAGGAATGGCACGTGAATGGTATATTTGGTATGATTTGTTAGTGAAAAAATAGCTTGAACAATGTATGGTTTAATCATAGGGTAGTGTTTAATGCTAGAGTAATGTGGAATTATCATGAAAATAGAGGTTTAAATTATGTAGTTAGTAAATTTTGAGAACAATGGCAATGTTTATGTGTTTGCGTTGCGAAAACTGAAATGTAGACATGCGTGAGATGACACTTTAAGTCGTAATATGTTGCCAAATTTATACACCATGAGTTTAAACTTACTCTTAATCCATAGTAAAAATTGTGAAGTTGATTAAAAAAATTTTAGTTAAAATACTTAGTGATTCCAAACCATATTAGTTTAATGGGGTGAAGTATTTATGCATGATATATTTATTTATTTATGAGATAGTTATGTTAAGTTGTAGATCCTAATGAAAAATAGTTTACATTATATCATCGGCCCGAGGACCTATGAGTGGATATTTTATTTTCTAAAAATACTGTTTGAACTTACTGCTAAAATACAACTGCTTTAAAGGTTTGCTTGAGTTGTGTAATTATCATAACCAAATGTGTTTATTTGGAAAGTCATAAAATAATGGACTGTTGTTATGTTGCACATATTAGCGATTATTGAAGTTATGTGCACTTCTTTTTAAATTTTTAATTTGAGACATGGTTATGAAATTAAGTATTACAATATGCTTCTTTAAATTGTAAACAGATTGTTTTGAATTGGATCAGTGAATTTGAAACATGATGAGAATTATTTTCTTTTATGCACATTGAATTTTTCTAAAATGTTATAGATTTGGGGTCATTAAACCCCTTATCTCAAAGATGTATTTTGGCTGTCTGTAGTATCGCGGTCGGGAGACCAAAGATACAGATTCAGGGCCTTTGTGGCCTCTTTTCTCAAAGATGTATACCAAATGTCTGTGGTATCATGTCAAAATACCAAAATTATAGATTCGGGGCCCTTGTGACCCCATATCTCAAAGATGTATTTTGGATGACTGTGGTATCACGAGCCTAGATACTAGAGTTATAGATTCAGGACACTTGAGACCACTTATCTCAACGATGTATTCCAGCCAACTGTGGTATCACAGGTCGAGATACTAAAGTTATAGATTCGGGGTACTTGCAATCCCCTATCTCAAAGATGTACTCCAGCCGACTGTGATATCACGGGCTGGAATACTAGAGTTATGGATTTTGTTAATTTATGTTGACTTGGTTTTGAAACTTTATGAGATTGATTTTGATATGAATGCACTTAGTTATGAATTAAAAGTTTTAGTTTGGAAGGATATTGTTTAGAATAGCATATAGACTTCCTAATTATATTTTCATTATTTTATAGTCTCCACTCACTAAGTCTTCAATTAATCACTAATATTTTTATATTAACGATTAATTGAAGTTATGTACACTTCTTTTTAAATTTTAATTTGAGACATAGTTATGAAATTATTGAAAGTGTTAATGAGGTGAAATTAAATATCTAGGGTTGATGGCATTTAATCATGTATTTAATCATTATTTTTACAAAATTAATTAATAATATATGCAAGTAAGCTAACAATTAGCTTAGGGATAAAGAGAAAAATCTTGAAACAATAAGATCTCTAATAAATCAAATCCACTTATGCCATTCCTTGCCTTGACGTAAGAGAGAATGAGAGATTTTTATTTAATTTTTGATAATTCTTCAAAAATTAATCAAAATTGAAAATGGCCATATATATATATATATATATATATTTTTCTCATTTACTAAAGTGTCATTTAGTCTTTTAGTCAAAGACAAATGAGTCCTTAAGCTTGTCTAACAAGCTTCTTAATAGTAAATATAAAATATCATTTAGGCCTACATATTTTTTAAAAATTATAAATTGACCATAAATTCAGTCAAACTTATTTTGATCAAATTTGTATTAATTCTATTTATAATTCTAAATATTGATGGAATTTTCCAACTTACTCTAAATTAAATTTAGCTAAATTTATAAAGTTCTTAGGTTTGTTAAATTATTTAACATGTAAACCATTTACATTTTTCGGTCAAATATTATCTCCGAGAGTACTAGCTCTCTCACGGATAATATTTAATTTCTCTCATAGCAAGAAAGAACACAAGTTATTGGTTATGACCTCTTGGGTTCACTGTGCAGTTAGCAGTGAGTTGAAATCAATCTTATCGAGTTCGTTTCAAATAATTCAAATGCTCAACGTCTATAGTTAACGTCTAGCAACATGCCATAATCCCTAAACCACAATGAAGAAACTCTTTATCGAACCTTGTATGATTGATTACACATTTCATGTGAATAATTACCTTTCATTTGTCAAATCCCAACTAAATTAGGGGTCATGAATGTCAAAACCCTAAATTTAGTCATATGCAAATAATTAGTCAATACATGTTGAACTTGCCACTACAAACTCTTCATATGACATGTATGCTTTGGCCAAAGACTTTGTTTTCAGCCGTTCACTAATATCCATCTGGGAACTCGAATTTGGACCGAGTCAACGGAATCTCGAAATCCTCTGTATCGTGTCAAAGGATTCCATCTGACAATCATTTGCATTTCGATATAAACAACACATAACCAAACCGACTTGTGTGTACAAGACATGATTAGTCTCATATTTATACACCATATGAACCATGTGCATCTATACTAATTAACAACTATGATGTCTCAAGTCTAAGGAGTATACACTAGTATAATTATATGATGAATTATTAACAACATACTTCCGTGTGATTCATCAAAACTTTGGTCATGTTCGAAAAACAGCTCTTTAATTGCTAATCACACTAATATACTAATGACATGACTATCATGTCACCCATACTAATATCATCTCATGATATTTATTGGAGACATTCAGTGTGCCTACTGTGTGACATTGATGTTCATTCGATATTGCATATATAGAGAACTATTTAAATAATCTAATTATCTTGGATAATTCATACACATATTCTATCATTAGTATGTATAGAAGAAGCAACATATACACATGAATTGAAATAATTTCTTTTATTAATAAATATGTACAATACATATTACAATAGTAATTAAATATTATATACCCAAAACCGACAACACGAATGGTTTTAGGGTATACAACACTAACAAACTCCCACTTGCACTAAAGCCATTTGTTGCAGTATCTAATATCCATCTTCTCAATATCTTGGTCCAGCTGCTTTAGTGTCATCACTTTAGTGAGAGAGTTTGCGACGTTATCTGCTGAAGATGTCTTCCCGATTAAAATCTCTCCAGCACCAACAAATTCTCTTAAAATGTGATATTTACATTGAATATGTTTTGATTTCTGGTGTGCTCTTGGTTTCTTAGCTTGTGCAATAGCACCTGTATTATCATATAATACACTTATCAGATAAGCCATGTTAAGAACAACACCTAGTTCAAATAAGAACTTATGTATCATGCTAGGAACGACATCTAGTTCAAATAGGAACTTATGCATCCAAACTGCATCTTTAGCTGCTTCTGAAGCAGCAATATATTCAGCTTCTATAGTGGAGTCAGCTGTAGTCGTTTGCTTGGAATTTTTCTAACTAACAGCACCTCCATTACACAAAAAAAATGAAACCGGATGTAGACTTTCTATCATCCACATCTGACTAAAAATCTGAATCTAAATACCTATGAATACTCAATTCTTGAGATCCATAACTCAGAATCAAATCCTTAGTCCTTTTCAAGTACTTAAAGATTGTTTCCACTGCTGACTAATGTTTCTCTCCGAGATTCACCTAATATCTGCTAATAACACTTATTACATAAGCTATATTAGGTCTACTACATAACATAGCGTACATTAAGCTACCAACAGTTGATGCACATGGGACGCTACGCATTTGTTGCTGCTCTTTATCAATCATTGGACCCATATCTTTAGAAAGATGAAGACCGTGATTGAAAGGCAAAAGACCTCTCTTAGAGTTCTCTATGCTAAATCTCTTTAATATCTTTACAATGTACAACTTTTGGGATAATCTATTTATCCTCTTCGATTTAACTTTATAAATTCGAATCCCAAGAATATAAGTTGTAACACTCACGCTTTCTTTTGTAGAACTCATAACTATGATTATAAATATATTTATTAAAATATTAAGTGTTAGAATTTTGAGAAGTGATATAAAGTAAATCTAAAAGGGTATAATTGAAATTTTATTATTAGTAAGGTTATTTTTGAAATTTTAACTTATGGATAAATATATACATATGTAATTAAGTGGGCTAAGTATTATATATACATAATTTAGGCTCAATTTAATTAAATTAAGCCCAAGCCTAAGCTTATGCGTGTGTGTGTATGTGTATAATAAAATAGGCCAAAACCCAAGCCCAAGTATAAATAAATATATATATATATATATATAATAAAGTAAAATAAATAAAATATTAGGTTTTTACTTAAATTCTCTACAAATTCCTAGCCATCCACTTGTCACAATTCTAGGCATGTTTTGTAAAATGGATAAAGATGAACATAAAAGCTAAGTTAGTAAAAAATGTGGTGGTAAAATGTGGTCCATTGGATTTGGTTAAAGCCATCCTAGCTATCCATGTATTTTATTAATTAAATTAATTAATATTTGGTGTTAGTTAGTGAAAAATGTGGTAGAGAAAGGATGATCATTGAATTTGATTAAAGTAATTCTAGTCCTCCAAGTGTTTAATAAGTAAAATATTAGCCTTTAACTTTTCAAAATTGAAATGCAAAACAATGCTAGCGTAGGAAACAAAAATTGAGAAGAAAAGAAGAGAAAGAAAGAATGGAAGAGAAAGGAGAAAGAAAGAAATGCGAATTGGTGAGTTTAAGTTGCTTTTAATTAGTGTTTTATTATTTTAGTGTAGTAAACTTGCTTTAATTAGTATTATTATTTTGGTGTAGTAAGTTAGTGAATTGTTAATGCTAAAATTGTACTAGAAAATTAGTATTGTTTTAATATAACATGTTTAATGAATTGTTAAAGCTAGATTGTAGTAGAATTTGTATTATTTATATTAAACTATAATTAGTAGATTTGAAATGAATATTGTTACAAGTTGTATATGATGTTGAAAATTGGTAAAAATTAGAACATGTGTATGTCATGGGATTGTAGTAGGAAATTAAAGTTCTTTTAATTAGAATTGTAGTAGAAAATTAATTGTAGCATGCTTAGTGAATTAATTTGAAATGGGTATTATGTTAAGATTATATAGTATGTTAAATAAGTAAAATTAGTAGTGATTGTTGTAACGATTATTAACATATGTATATCATGTTTATGAAAATGGTGTAAGTTGGTGAGGATTTGAAATGGTGGATTGTGGAAGTGGAATTGAATATCGGCGATTTTGGTAGGCCGAGTTTGTTTGAAATATTTGGGAGTGTTTGGAATTTGATAATGCGGATGTGTTGGAAAATGAATTGGCGGGGAAATAGCAATAATTAACAAATTCAAAAATGTTATGCCAAATGTATTGTTTCTGAAAATTGGTATAATATGCATATATATATGTATATATAAGCATATATGAAATGATGTTATGGCGTAAATATGGTAATAGGTTTATGTTAGAAAATTAATATAGTATTAGAGTTAGAAATGTAAATATCGTAAGAATGTAGCGACAAGTATAAAACGTGAAACTGAAATAAATTGTGTTAATTTGTTTTAAGTATGCAACATTAAGATAAGAATATACTCGAGAAGAGTGAGAACAAATGTAAGTAGATTGTGCATGCATTTTAATATTTTTGAAACTATATGATATTTGATGTTGTGTGAAAATATGCATATTAATGTTTGGTATGACATTATGAGTTTTATGAAATGATTTTTGAAAAACTAAGAATTCAAATGTTGTATGCCACTATCGCACTTACGAAATGTTTATGAGATGTTATCGATGTGTGAAAATTTGAATGGAATGCATTTTTATGGCTTAATTGTTAGTTATGTTATTCTAACCTAGCCGGATTTCGTGTTAAAGGCGAGGCTTGCAAGTTAGTAAGAATTCTGTTTAGCGTGCCATGCGCGCTTCTGTTATATGAAAATGTAAATGACTACTTAATGCGAAACACGTGATCACGTTCTGAATCTGGGTCACCGTAGATGCAGGTGACACTAACTGACTAAGTCTTTCTGAATATATTTGTATTTTGAATGAACTCTATATAATTGAGAAATTTGAAAACGCCCTGATTGTTTAAGCTTATATATTTTACACTACATCAACATATAAAACTTATAGTTTAATTACTGAAATTTTATCTCACCCTTTTATTGAAAATTTTATTTTCATATAATAGCACATAGAGGTGACCAAGTACACTAACGAGGGTACTAGGCGTATGTGAAGTTTTTGAATATATGTAATTGTAAGTTAGCTAAGTAATATGTATAGACTTATGTTTGGATATATAGTTACTAAGTTAGTTGTATGTTAAGGAGTTGTAATATATGTAACCTTGTATGTATTTATATAAAAACAAAACAAATTATTAAGTATAAATGTTTATAAATGTTTAAGATTTGTATAATAAAAGAATAGCATTATATATAGTAAACGTGAGTATGTATTTATAGTTAATATGAAATAGGTGTGACATAGGTTGCATCACCTAAATCTTTCATGGAGAAAGTTTTGGATAACCAGAGTTTAACCTCTGTATCATGCATACATCATTACCCTTTAATAATATGTCATCCACATATAGTATCAGGAACGTGATCACATGATCTTTAACCCACTTGTATACATAAGACTCATTTAGGTTTTTTATGAAGCCAAACGCTTTGACTGTCTCATCAAATCGGATATTCCAACTCTTCGAGGATTGCTTCAATCCATAAATGGGTCGATGTAACTTGCATACTTTGTACGGTTCAGAAGAGGATACAAAACCGACAGGCTGTTTCATAAACAGATTTTCCTCTATATAACCATTAAGAAATGCAATCTTTACATCCATCTGCCAAATCTAATAGTCATAGTATGCTGTTATGGCTAGCATGATCTTGATGGACTTTATCAAAGCTATAGGCGAAAAAGTTTCCTTATAATCTAACTGTTGTTTCTAAGTATAACCCTTCGCAACAAGCTGTGCCTTATAAGTCTCAACTTGTTCATTTTTACCAATCTTCCTCTTGAAGATCCATTTATTGTCAATAGGAATTATTCTCTCCGGTGGATCAACAAGTGTCCAGACTTGGTTTATATGCATGGAATCCATTTCGAATTTCATCGCTTCTAACCATTTTCCTAAATCCTTATCTAAGATTGCCTTTTCATAGGCTCTTAGATCATCTCCATAATCCGTTGCTCCCACTAAGTAAAATTCAAAATCTTGCTCATTGAGAAATTCATCTCTCTGGGAATCTAGAAACTCTAGAAGATTTACGAGTTGGAATTGGACTAACTGGGACAGAAGTCTACTGATTGAACTCTTCAGTATCAGCATGGTCGGATCGAGGCTCAAAATACTCTTCTTTTAACTCAATTTCTCTTCCCGCACCTCATTCTTCAAGAAACTCTTTCTCTAAGAAGTGTGCATTCCAATTGATTGAAATTCTTTAATCAGATGGAAAATAAAATTAATATCTTAAACTATCTTTAGGATATCCAATAAACTGACCCATCTCTGATTTGTAATCAAGTTTATCAGATTTAATCAACTTGAAATATGCAGGATAACCCCAAACTCTCATATAATTGAGATTGGGTTTCTTACCACTCTATATCTCATATAGGGTCTTTTAGACTGATTTGAAGGGAATTTTATTAAGAATGTATGCAACGGTCTGTACAGCATATCCTTATAAATACAATGGTAAGTCTGTAAAACTGACCATCATCGCACCATATCTAATAAGATACGATTCCTTCTCTCCGATACACCATTAAACTGAGGTGTATAAAGAGGAATCAACTAAGAGATAATCCCATTATCTTTTAAGAATTCTTGAAACTCAATACTCAAATACTCGCCTCTACGATCTGATTGTAGAACTTAATACTTTTCTCTGTTTGGCTTTCCACTTCATTCTTAAATTCTTTGAACATTTCAAAAGATTCAGATTTGTATTTCATTAAATCAACATACCCATACCGTGACATATCATTGGTAAAGGTAATGAAGTACTCAAAACTTCCTTTGGCCAATATATTGAATGATCCACATACATCTGTATGTATAAGGTCCAATAGTTCTTTTGACCTCTCACATTTATTCTTAAAGGGCGATTTGGACATTTTTTCTCGAAGACACAACTCATACATCGGAGTAGGTTTAAAACCCAATGAGATCAATAACCCACTAGCTTTGAGTTGGTAAGCTTCCTAGCCCTAATATGGCCTAATCTGTGATGCCACAGATATTTATGAATCATTTCAATTCTAATTCTTTTATTAATAATAGAAGAAATTGAATAACTATTATTCAAATGAAGGACATACAAATCATTTGTATTAATTGCTTTGCCAATACATACATTTCTAAAATAATGTACATTCATTTCCATTAAACTATACAGAATAACTATTATTACATAGTATAGATACAAATTTAATATTCTGTACAGCAGAAGCATAATACAAAACCCAATCTAACTTCAAAATGTGTCTTGACGCGAGTCTCAACTCTCACGTCCCAATGGCCTCTGCAACAACTGTTACTCCATTAGCCATCCGTAAGACTATCTCATCGCCTAAAAGAGCAAAACTATTCTGCATCACCTACAAAGACACATAGAAATGAGATGTAGCAGTAGAATCAATAACCCATGAATGAATATCAAAATTAACATTTAATTCATATTCAATTATATTACTGCTATACATACCTTTCTTAGCCTTTTTGAAACTGTCAAGGCAATTAGGACAGTTCCTCTTCCAATGTCCTTCTACCCCGTAGCAGAAACATTTTTCCTTGGGCTTTAACTTGATTTTGGACTTTTTAGGAGGCAAAGCTTTCCTAGCTTTCTTTTTCTTAGGTCTAACTTTTGAACCTTGAGATAAGCGTTGCGGCCATTTACCGGTCCTACTAGTTGTGGCCATATAGACATCCTTATATCCCTTACCCTCATTATTTTGTTTATAATATTCTTGAAGCTCATTGTGCAACTCAGAAAGAGTATACTCAATTTTATTAAGGTTACAATTCATAATAAAACCTTTAAAATTAGGCGAAAGTGATTAAAGAATCAAATTCACCTTTAAACGATAAGGCATTCGTATATCCCAAGTGTCTAACTGCATAATAATGTTAATCATCTTAATGATGTGATCATCAAGCGGCACTCCCTCCCCGAGCTTCATATTAAATATGGTATTGCATAGCTCATACTTAACAAAATGAGAATTTTCTTTATACAACTCTTGTAGGGATTTAAATATCTCATACGATGATTGAATATTCTCATGTCTAGTCTGTAGCTTCTGATTCATGGAAGTTAATATGTAGAGTCTCACTCTATGATTATTAGCCTGCCATTTATTAAAGGCTTCATTTTCTTTCAAGGGAGTATCCACCTCTAATGACATAAGCATTTCTACCTCCAAAACATAACCTAAGTTCTCAAACTCGAAAACTATTATCAAGTTTCTTAACTAATCCTTTAAGTTATAACCGGCAAGCATTTTATGGTCTAAAATCTTATGAAACACATTTGCAGATGACATTTTTTATGATCACAGAGAGAAAATTGAAAAGACACAAGAAAAATAGTTTATTAGTGTATTGAATTACAAATAATGAATTCAACTATTAAAAATATTATTAACAATTAAACTAATCATATTAGCTCCCACTATCTTATTTAAATCCTACACTCCTAAAATAAGACTTAATCCTAAAATAAGATTTAAACATTTCTTTTGGATTTTAAAAAATTTTGTAGGTAATTGAATTGTCATCTATATTTAATTAATCTCACATAATAAAAATTTTGGTTAATTAAATTCAATGAGTAAAGAACTTTTCTTTTTTGTATCACATACAGGACTCGATTTATTCTTTTACCCTAATTTCAAATACCTCACATAATAGTATTCTTGGTATCCTACACTAGTTATACTCAAACCACTATACTTTCCTAAATAATATTATTATCTCAACTTCACATAATAAAATTTTGGTTAAGATTCGAATATCACTAAGAACCAAATAACTCAATTCAAATACACAAACCCCGTACCCCCTATATAATAGAAATCTCGGAATAGAAAATTTATGTAAAAAAAATCATTAGTTATCCTACAATAGGAAACAAATATAATATGATAATTTTTAGGAGTTATTAATTAAGCACTCATATTATTCACATCTTATGTATATATTCTCTCATATTAAACAATTTCATAAAACTATCTTTTAGGACTAAGGACTAATACTAGCAATTATTCATCTCATGAACAATTACTATTATTTATATATACATGTATGTTTGTATATCATATATACATATATACATATGTATAACATGTGTTATTATATTATTTTATTCTTAATGTTATTTTTCACCTTTATTTATCATACAAGTAAAATATGCTTGATTAATTTGCATTACTTGTCACACGAGCATACAAAATACTATTTCGAATAATTTTACTATTTACATGAATAGTATACTATTTATTTGAAAAGTAACTATGTAAACAGTAATAATATTTATGTGTTCGGTCGAAATTATTTGTCGAATAAATAATTTTATTGTTCATATTGTTTGAATTATTCGTCGCACGAATAATCATTTTAATGATTGAAAAATTAATTTATTAGAAATGATTTCAATAAATTATCAAACAATTATCGAATCGTTTAACAATTTAAGTTTTTCAACCAACAATTGATCGGAATGTTTTGTTTGGCCTAGATTACTTGTCATACTAATAATCTTTTACATGTACTATTTGTTTAATTTGTCTAACAAATCAAACAATTTAACTTAGGCTAATTAAGGTATTAGTAACTAAATGTCAATTTCTAATATTTCCTAAAACATTAAAATAAATTTTAGCATATCATTATCAAAATAAATAATATTTAGAATAATAAAATCACCTAAGGTTAATCATATTAACTATAGGCTAATCATTTTATGCCAAAAACCATTAATGTATCAATAAGGTATGAATAAAAACATTATAAATATATTTATAAACATAATCATTACAAAAATAATGTTTAATTAAAGGGCCAATCAAAATTAGCCAACTTTTATCAATATATTAATGCTAAAGTTTGATATTATCCATTCATTACTAAAGGGCCAATCAAACTTAGTCAAATTATCATTAACTTTTTAATGTCATAATTAAATAACAATAATATATTATGCTTAATGATGATATCATGTATCATATACAATATATTACCATTCATGCATTATCCAATATACATATATTCATATTATCACATAATACATATATATATATATATATACCATAAACTAATTAATCAAATTAATTTGTTATTAATTTGAACATTTATTAATCACATTACTAAGTTTATTAGCCTAATTAATAATCCATCAAATGAATTATATAATTATAAGCAATCTAATGAAAATTAATTATCACAAAATTAATAGTCATTATATATAATGCATGTTTAACAATTAAATATACATTAATTATCAAAATTGTAACATTTTCAAAGGAAACTCAACATGGTTGTATGCATAATTCATGATCATCAATTAAAATCAACAACCAAACATGCATTAATTATCAAAATTTGTAACTTTTTCTTTGAAAATTCAACATGGCAAAATGCATCCATTTCAATTTTCTTTTTCAATTTCTTCACATGAAATCAAATATCCATGGCTTCATAATCATCATATGACTTCATTAACTTGTTAATATGATGAACTATTCATCATCTTTTTCCTTGAAACCATAAGAATTTTCATAAACCCGAAATTCTCCAATTTATACCCAAACTTTAATCTTGCAAAATCAACCATTCCAACAACAAATCAAGCATATAATCAACATCATAACATGTTCTGATACCATTTGAAAATATTGATGAGGTAAAATTAAACATCTAAGGTTTATGGCATTTAATCATACATTTAATCATTATTTTCACAAAATTAATCAATAATATATGCAATTAAGCTAACAATTAGTTTAGGGGTGAAGAGAAAAATCTTGAAACTACAAGATCTCTAAGAAATCAAACCTACTTATGCCATCCCTTGCCTTGATTGTAAGAGAGAATGAGAGCTTTTTATTTAATTTTTTTATAATTCTTCAAAAATTAATCAAAATTAAAAATGGTCATACATATATGTATATATATATATATATATATTCTCATTTACTAAAGTGTCATTAGTTTTTTAGTCAAAGACAAATACGTCCTAAAGCTTGTCCAACAAGTTTCTTAATAGTAAATATAAAACATCATTTACGCCCTTATATTTTTAAAAATTTATAAATTAACCCCAAATTCGGTCAAACTTGTTTTGACCAAATTTATTTTAATTCCATTTATAATTATAAATATTGATGAAATTTTTCAACTTACTCGAAGTTACATTTAGGTTAATTTATAAAACGTGTTCAACTTATTTTGACCAAACTATTTAACGTGTAAACCATTTACATTTTTCGATCAAATATTATCTCCAAGAGTGCTAACTCTCTTGCAGATAATTTGTAATCTCTCTCATAATAAGGAAGTATATAAGTTATTGGTTGTAACCTCTTGGGTTCACATTGAAGTTAGCTGTGAGTTGAAATCAGTCTTATCAAGTTCGTTTCAAATAATTTAGATACTCAACGACTATGGTTAACGTCTAGCAACATGTCATAGTCCCTAAACCACAATGAAGAAACTCTTCAACGAACCTTTTATGATTAATTATACATTCCGTGTGAATATTCTCCTTTCGTTTGTCAAATCCCAACTAAATTATGGTTCACGGATGTCAAAACCCTAAATTTAGTCATATGCGGATAATCAATCAATACGTATTGAACTTGTTACTACGAACTCTTCGTATGACATGTATACTTTAGCCAAAGATTTTGTTCTCAGTCATTTACTAATATCCATTTGGGAACTCGAATTTGGATCGAGTCAACGAAATCTTGAAATCCTTTGTATCGTGTTAACGGATTCCATCTGACAATCATTTGCATCTCGATATAAACAACACATGACCAAACCGACTTGTGTGTATAAGACATGATTAGTCTCGCATTTATACACCATATGAACCATATGCTCTATACCAATCGACAACTATGATGTCTCAAGTTTAATGAGTAGTTAATACACTAGTATAATTATACGATGAATTATTAACAACATACTTCTGTATGATTCATCATAATTTTGATCAAGTTTGAAAAACAATTCTTTAACTGCTAATCCACACTAATATCCTAAGAACATGACTATCATGTTACCTGCACTAATATTATCTCATGATATTTATTGAAGACATTCAGTGTGCCTACTGTGCGACGTCGATACCTATTCGATATTACATATGTAGAGAACTATTTAGATAATCTAATTATCTTGGACAATTCATATGCATATTCTATCATTAGTATGTATAGATAGAAGAAGCAGCATATACACGTGAATTGAAATAATTTCTTTTTTTAATAAATATGTACAATACATATTTCAATAGTAATTAAATACAATATACCCAAAACCGACAACATGAATGGTTTTAGGGCATATAACACTGACAATTAAGTATTACAATATGTTTCTTTAAATTGTAAATGGATTGGTTTGAATTGGATTTGTGAATTTGAAACATGATGAGAATTCTTTTCCTTTACGCACATTAAATTTTTCTAAAATGTTATAGATTTGGGGTCATTAAACCCCTTATCTCAGAGATATATTCCAACTGATTGTGGTATCGCGGGCCGAAATATTAGAGTTATAAATTCAAGACACTTGTGATCCTTTAACTCAAAGATGTATTCTGACTAATTGTGATATCGCGGATTGAGATACTAGAGTTGTGGATTTTGTTAATTCATGTTGACTTGGTTTTGAAACTTTATGAGATTGATTTTGATATGAATGTACTTAGTCATGATTTAAAAGTTTTAGTTTGAAAGCATATTGTTTAGAATAGCACATAGACTTCCTAATTATATTTTTATATATTTTATAGTCTCTACTCACTGAATCTTCAAAGACTCACCTTACCATCAATTTTTGCCTATAGAAACATGGATGAGGGAGGGTATACGTACTGCATTCACTAGGGTATTGTGGTATATCATGTGTATAGTGTCTTATATGCCGCAGTAGAGTTATATTTTGGAGAGTTGTGTATAGATGATTTATAAGGCATCAAAGTTTGTAAAGCTGATATATTAAATATATATATATAGATATATATGTTGTGAGTGGGCATAACGTCCCTTTATATATATATAGGATATTGGTATTTATGTATGTGTATTGTGGGTGTGTATTGTGGGTGGGCATGACTGCTTGCCAATATATATGACATGGTTGTTTCTTGTCTTCCACTTGCAAGTATTATGGATGTTTAGACAAACATGTTGAGGCTTATGGCGATAGGGGATTCTATCACTTACCGGTAACATTTCTAAATTTAAGATATTACAATTTAATGATTAATATTTTTATTTATTAAACTAAAATTAATAAAATGAAAAAGTGAAAGGATTCATAAATTAAATTTAAAATTTTTTAAAACAAATTAGTTTTCAATTTAACAATTAATATTTTTATTTATTAAAATAAATTTAATAAAATGCAAAGGTGGAGTGAATAATAAATTAAAATTAAAAATTTTAAAACAAAATTTATAAATTTAATTAGAATAAAAATTTTTAAAAATTTTAAAAATTTTAAAATTTTAAAAATAAAGGGCTTAAAAGCAATCACAAATTTGTAAAATCGCATACCAGGGCTTTCCAATATTTTTCACAGTCAAATTTTAACAAAGTAGTTCAACATGTAATAAGAAATATCTTAATATAAATGTGCAGTTATTGATTCATGAAATTAAACAAAATTAAAAAAAATGCACAATATATTGATATTGACTCATAAAATTAAACAAAAATAATGAATATTTAAAATATATACAACAACTTGTTTATTTTCATAAGTTTTTTCAATTCATTGAAATATATTCAAGTTTCTATAATCAATTTGCAACAATAAATTTAGAAAATGTTTGAATATTAATACCGAATTTTTGGAAAGAATGAAATTGTAAAGGACTTAAGAAAAATTAAATAATAATAATAAAATAACATTATTTTATTTAAAAATTATAAAATTAACTAAATGGATAAAAAAAAAAAAAGGGTAAAATGTACTATTTACGATATTAAAAATATGGCTATGGAAATGTTTCCAAGGCAATGTGGTTGGTCATGTGAAATCCATGAAAAGACTGATTTGTACCAATGGATTAATAATCAAAACCCGAAGCTAACACGCCGGCATTGGTGGTTTCTGATTCAGTCACTCTGTCCCACAGGATTTTGTTTGTTTGTTGATTGGTTTCTTTTTTACCAGATATTTGACTGTTCTTGCCCACCTTTTCCCGGCTGCTGTTTTGAGCAGCTTTTTCAGCTCCTTCTTTGTTCTTACAATTCTACCCTTCCGTTAATTCCTAGGCTTCACGCCAAAGAAAGTCAAGTAGGAAGCGACAATCTTGATGCTTATCTCCTTTCTTTACTTCTCTCTCTCACTCTCTTTCTAACCTAACCTTCCCTATTAAAAACCCCCCCTCAACTACTCTTATTTCTACAATCTCTCTCTTCCTCTCAATCTTCAAATCTCCTATTCAAATCGATCACCATGTCTTGCTTCAAGGGCAAATACGCCGGTAATTTCTCCTGTTCTCTTTTGTATTCTTCAATACGCTGTCGTTTTATTTTTAGATTTATCGATCATCTTGTGAATCTTATCGTAATTTATAGTTGCTTATTGTTGAATCTCCTTTTTTTGTTTTTAGATGATTAGATCTGGATCGATGTTTAGTTTTAGTTGTAATCGGTGTGTTTGTCTCTCTGATCTGTTGCTTGTTTGTAGCATTTTATTTTCACAGTTGTAGTACTTTACTCTTCTACTGATTGTTGATTATTTTGAATTTAAATTTAGATCTCTTTTTTTTTTCTTCTTCATTTTTATTTTTTGCGTTCCTGTTTCTTATCAATATTATACATGTATATGCTGTACGTAAATTCGAACACTGTGATCCGCGTTTGTCTAAAGGGATTAATCTCTTTTTTTTTTTTTTTTTTTTTTTTTTCTAATTCATACATTTATGATTTATTCCTCCGATTTATGATGAAGCCAGTTCTTCTAAAAGCTCTGATGCTACAAGCTTGTGATATCCTTAACTAAAGGTGTTTTACTTGTTTATCCGAAATTTTTTATCCTGCTTATTTAAGCTGTTTGATTTTGTAGTATTCATGATTATGTGGTGCATGTATGGAGAACCAATGTGTTAGTTTTGTGTATTTTCAGTGTTGTGTGCATTTCTTTTATTTGTTTGTTAATAAAGTAGTTTCTGCTTATGCCTTGTTTGAATAATTTAAGTTGTAATATAATTTGAAGGTCTTAAGTGTAGGGAGTTGATGCATTAGATATCGAATTGAAGTTTGCCTCACATTTATTTTTTAGGTCTGATTTTGTGTAATTGTCTCTTATTTATATTGGAATCAGTTGAATGTGTTATGTTACCTCTTAAGCAATGTCATTTGAATTTGGGTGGTTTCACGTTCTTGAGTTCTTGATGCCTAAGTTTTATTCTAGATTCTCTTTGAATGAAGTTATTTTGTGGCCTAGAGACTTTTTCTTAAATTTAAAATTTTATGAAAGAATAAGATCTGATGAACTAATTTTAACATACTGCAGATGAGCTCATTAAAAATGCTGCCTACATTGGCACTCCTGGGAAGGGTATCCTTGCTGCTGATGAGTCAACTGGCACAATCGGCAAGCGTCTAGCTAGTATCAATGTTGAGAATGTTGAATCCAACAGGCGCGCTCTCCGTGAGCTCCTTTTCTGCACCCCGGGTGCCCTTCAATACCTCAGTGGTGTCATTCTCTTTGAGGAGACTCTCTACCAGAAGACTGCTGATGGTATGGCATCCAAACTTTTTTTCGTCATTATTTTCTGACTTTAATTCTTATATTGAGAACTTATATATTACACGAGTGATTGTGCAGGCAAGCTTTTCGTCGATGTTTTGAAGGAAGGTGGAGTGCTCCCAGGTATTAAGGTTGACAAGGGTACCGTTGAGCTTGCTGGTACCAATGGTGAGACCACCACCCAGGGTCTTGATGGTCTTGCCCAGCGCTGCCAGAAATACTATGAAGCTGGTGCTCGCTTTGCCAAATGGCGTGCTGTGCTCAAGATTGGCCCAAATGAACCTTCACAGTTGGCCATCAATGAGAATGCCAATGGCTTGGCCAGATATGCCATCATTTGCCAGGAGAATGGCCTTGTTCCCATTGTTGAACCTGAGATCCTTGTTGATGGTTCCCATGATATCGACAAGTGTGCTGATGTCACAGAGCGTGTTCTTGCTGCATGCTACAAGGCTCTGAATGATCACCATGTTTTGCTCGAGGGTACCCTTTTGAAGCCTAACATGGTGACCCCTGGATCTGAATCCCCCAAAGTTGCACCTGAGGTGATTGCCGAGTACACCGTCCGTGCCTTGCAGCGCACCATGCCTGCAGCGGTTCCTGCTGTTGTGTTCTTGTCTGGTGGGCAGAGTGAGGAGGAGGCAACCCGCAACCTCAATGCCATGAACAAACTTCAAACAAAGAAGCCATGGTCACTTTCCTTCTCCTTCGGACGTGCACTTCAGCAGAGCACTCTCAAGGCATGGGCTGGAAAAGAGGAGAACCTGAAGAAGGCTCAGGAAGCCTTCCTCACAAGGTGCAAAGCCAACTCCGAGGCTACCCTTGGTACTTACAAGGGTGATGCCACCCTCGGCGAGGGTGCCTCAGAATCTCTCCATGTCAAGGGCTACACATACTAAGTGAAGTTCATGCTCTTGTGGTGTTGTGTTTTATTTATGATTTCTGAGAGTAAATGGCGGTATAAAATTAGGTTGTTCTATTCTCGGTCATAGTTTAGGGCTTTTTCATAATAGGGGTAATAAAGCTCCTTGAGGAGCTTTGGCTTACTTGGTTTTTGTCAAGCCAAGCTGAAAACTATTTTATGTTTTTTGTTTTCTTTTGTTTTTCCTTGAGTAGGCCAAAAATGACTGGCTTTTGTTTCCATTGAAAACGTGTTCATGCAGTTCTGGCTTTCAATTCCTTTCATGATTTGTTGCTTTTTAACATTTTAAATGTAATGCATGATAGTCATAGACAGCGGAGTTCGTTCGCAAAGCACTTTATAAATGGGCATATGGGGCTCTTGTTCTTCGAATGAGTACGACATGAAGACCGATGAAGAAACAAGGGTCATAAGCACGAAATTTTGCAAGAATAATGGACAGTTACTGGCCGGTAATAATTGCTGCTGGTAACAGAGGTCGCGCATGTAGCTCCAAAAGTAGTGTGCTTTGCACCCACCTTCAATCAAATGCTGCTTGTATTCTGTTTTCGTTGGGGTAATTGATGAATCTCTCTCCTGAAATTTGTCGATAGGTAGAGAGAGTTGCTTAAAAATTATCTCTCCGGATAAATTACTTTTGGGTTAATGATTTGTTAAATTATTACATTCCCCTTTCTTACAATAAATTTGTAGTCTCGTCAAATTCAATACAAATTATTTTTACTTTCTCGTTCTTGCATTATTGATAAAAGAAAAAATAATTAACATTTACTTCAATTAAGTTTTGACAAAATTAGGCTTACTTTTCAAGTTTATTTCTCTCTATTTCATAAATAATTTTAAAAATTAATTATTTGTAACATCTACGATTTTCTTAAGGTTGTATAAAATTAGAAATTAGAAATTTATAAGGAGTAAATTAATAAAAAAATTAATGATAAACTTGAACTTTCTTATGAAATATTTTGTAATGAATATATTACGGAAAGATTGACTAAATTGATTAAATTGAAAATTTAAATACTTGATTGAAAGACTTTGAAAAGTTGAAGGACTAAAAAGATAATAATTAAGGAAATATCTTTATAAAGCTTAAAACAAAACCTTCTATAGTCTTCATTTTCTTTCCTTTCTTCTTACCCATAACTCTCTCTTTTTCTCTATTGGAAAATTTGGTTTTCATCCATCCAAAACAAAAACATCTCTAAGATTTCAAGCTTCTAGCTCAATGTTAGTTTCTTCAATTTCTATAGTTATTTTTCATGATTTTATTGAGAAATTGATTGATAAATATGAGGAATCTGGAATATCATCTATCTAGTACGAATTTATGTTGAATTATGGCTAATTAGTTAGAATTAAAAAGATATTTGGAAGTATGTATAAGAAAAGAAAATGAGGGGCAAAAACAGGAGAAATTTAGCACGCTAACAGGTGTTCGATTTTATATTTTTGGGTGGTTTGAGGTTGATGAGTTTGTATTTTTTTCTGATATTTTTCCTAGAAACTAGACATCTAAAGAAGAATTTCGGTCTTTGAATCACCTCAATCTAATAAGTATAAAAAATAGTTATAAATTTTTGAAATATGCTGATTTGCTGAAATTCCTATTACAATGTAGGCTCGGGAATTTAAATTAATCTTTAGAATTTTGTTCTTAATGTTTAAATGAGTTTTTTTTTTCCTTAAACAAGACTTATTTATGGAATTTACCCAACTAGAATTATCTCAAAATCAACTACCAAAATAAAGTTATGATTTTTCTAAGTTATGCCATCAATATAAACTTTACGCTAGACTATGATATTTCAAGGGAATTGTTGTTGTTGGATGATTGATGATTATAGATTATCATGATATATGAATATGATGTTATTAAATAATCTTTGATGGTATTTGAGTATGTATGAAAAACAATAGAAAAGAATTAAATAATAGAAGCAAGAAGAGAGAAGAAATGGATGAATTATAGAAGCAAAAAGGAATAGGTAAACTTAAAGAATTTAGGCATCCTAAGTTATTTGAGCATGCATTTTATGATGTGAAGGATAATTATTGACTAATTTATATTCATAGGTCATGTAGATCCACCTTGCGTGTAAGAAGAGCTATAAGACATGGATCATGAAATATAGAAATTTAACAATCTTTGTGACTAGAAAATTTATATGACATGTTTCCTCTAAAATATATATATACCTTGAAATATTTCTTTACATATAAGTATTGATTTATAAGAAAAAAGCATTTTACACATATAAACATGCTTTATGATTTCCAAGTATGATAATACTTTCAATTTTAATTTGATTATGTATATGATTTGTTAATAAATCCTTGAGTTATCAATATGATTTATATATATATATATATATATATGGCTTACAAGGACATGTTTATGGATGAGATGTTTATATGACAATATACGATTTTGGCTACACTGAACCTAGTGTGTAAGAGTATGTCCCTTATTAGAACATGGGAGCTGTGTGCTATGCCTTGGTGGTGAGAGCCACTTTCAAAGTTCCTTATTCTACTGGTTGGAATTGGGAGTTGCGTGCAATGCCTTTGTGGCGAGAGCCACTTTTAGAGTCGCAATTCTATGATATTGAGGTATAGGAGCTGCGTACTACGCCTTTGTGCTAGAGCCACCTCAGAGTCTCTACTCTTTACATTAGTCCTTTGGGGGCGTATCATGCTACAAACATGCCATTTAGGCGAATTTATAGTGTTATTGGCCTCTAGGGCTGGCTGCTAGAATGCTATATTGCTATGGATTTTTTTCGATTAGTCTATGGATAGAAATTATACACGACAATTAGGGGAGCCTAAGACATGATACATAGATTTATTATTATGAAATATTACTATCTGAATCAGCAACTATTATTTTATTTATGAAAAAAATATCCACCAACATGTTATTTATACATATCGATTATTGAGTTATAACATTTTTTAGATTGGTATTAATTTATCTTCATTGTTTTTGCATATTAAAAATATTATGATATGATGTATCATGATTTTAGTAAAATGTTTTTACATGTCTACTCACTGAGATGTATAATCTCATTTTTTTTAGATTTTCTCCCTTTTCATGTAATTGATAGAGTACAAGGTTATTGCCTTCCTTAGCTTCAACAGTTGAAGATACTTGATGTGGTAGCCATCTATTCTACATAGTTTAAAAATCTATAGTTCATTTTGTCCATGTAGTTGTATCTTATTGTGGCATTTGGATATGTATAAGTATATATATAAATTTGTAATTACAAATCATGAGAAAGATATTTTGATTTTATATATGAATGGATGGGGTTATTGATGAGAATTATATGTAGGGTGAAAATGATGAACATTTAGAGGATACTTTACTTCTAGTTGGTGTTTTCCAATTTGGTATTAGAGCTTAGGTTTATAAGTCTTGTAGACTTAGGAATTAATTGTTATAATATAGAAGGAATGTCTTTGTTCAGAAATCAAATTCCCAATGCCACCACATCGAATAGGAAGGTGGCTGAGGCAGTTGCAGCCTTAGCTAGAGTCATTTCGGCTCTTGCAGCCCCTATAGGGAAATGAATTGTGGATTATTGTAAAGATCTAAAAAATATGGGCTATAAAGTTTTTAAAGGGACTTTAGATATAGATTTATCATGGTCATGGCTATAGAAAATAGAGACAACTGCAACTACACTTCAGATACCATGCCTTTTGAGGCTTCCTTGTACTGTACAGTTTCTTAAAGATCACGCAATACGTGGAGGAAAACAACAGAGCAGAGGTATGTTGGATGCCCAGCTTTGACTTGGGCAGATTTTCAGAGGGAATTTGAAAAAAAAAATACTACTCTCTGGCTTTACGAGAGAAGAAGTGGACAGAGTTCATGAATCTTTGACAAGGAACTGTAAGCGTAGCAGAATATGAACAAAAGTTTACATAGTTGTCAGAGTTTGCCCTGTTGGTTGTGGCAAATGATGTTGACAGGTGCAAAATGTTTCAAGATAGCTTGCATGTCAGCATACAAGATAGGCTAACAACTTTGGAATCAAATGATTTCAATAAATGGGTAAACATTGCGATGAAGGCAAAACATAATATAAAAGAAATTTATAGAATTTTAAGGGAACATTATTGGTAGCAAGGTATAAAACGAGACATAGTTGAGTTCGTTTCTAAATGTTTGGTATGCCAGCATATTAAAGCCAGGCATCATAAACCTTTGGGCAAGATAAACCCTCTTCCAATTCCTCAATGGAAGTGGGAGGATATAGCTATAGATTTTGTTACGGGTTTTCCATGGACGTTGTCTGGCCATGACAGTATATAGATGATTATAGATCGTCTGATCAAGTCAACTCACTTCTTGCCAATCAAGAAGACATTTTTATGGAAAAGTTTGCTAAGCTTTACGTGAAAGAAATTATCAGATTGCATGGAGCACCAACAATAATTGTTTTGACAAAGATTCAAGGTTCATATCAAGATTTTGGCCAAGTTTGCAAAATACTTTAGGCATTAAACTTAAATTCAATACTGCATTTCATCCTTAAACAGATGGATAGTCTGAGGGAACAATTCAGATTCTAGAAGATATGCTTAGATCTCATGTCATGGAATTTGAAGGATATTGGGATGAACATTTGCCTTTGGTAGAATTTGCATACAACATTGACATGGCACCATATAAAGCCTTATATGGAAGAAGGTGTAGGACTCCGATATGTTGGGATGATGCGGATGAAAGGAAGCTATTGGGTCCAGAACTTGTGATGAAAACAACATAAAAAGTAAAAGTAATTCGGGAAAAAATTAACACAGGATAGACAGAAGAGTTATGTTACTAATTGGAGGAAATATTTGGAATTTGAAGTAGGTGACATGGTATTCTTGAAGGTGACTCCTTGGAAAGGAGTAATTCGGTTTGGTAAGCAAGGCAAACTAAGTCCTCGATATATATGGTCATATCAAATCATTGAAATGAATGGCTCTGTTGCATAAATATTAGACTTACCGGATGAGCTATCTCGGATTCATAATGTCTTTTACGTGTCTATGCTTAGGAAGTATATGTATGACTCCTCCCATATTTCGAAAGAATTGCCTGTGTTTATAGAAGAAAATTTGACTTATGAAGAGCAACCCGTGGAAATTTTGGATAGAAGAGATCAAGTTTTGAGGACCAAGATCATTCCACTTGTAAAAGTTTTATGGAGGAATCAATTATATGAGGAAGCTACATGGGAAAGAGAAGAAGATATGCAAACTCAATATCCTTATATGTTCAACGTAGCTGGTAAGTAAATTTCGAGAACAAAATTTTTATTAGTGGTGTAGAATGTAACATCCGCGATTTTCTTATAGTTGTATGAAATTAGAAATTTGAGATTTATAAGGGGTAAATTGGTAAAAATATTAATGGTAAACTTGGACCTTCATATGAAGTATTTTGTAATGGAAATATTATGGAAAGATGGACTAAATTGATTAAATTGAAAATTTAAGCACTTGATTAGAAGACTTTGAGAAGTTGAAGAACTAAAGAGATAATAGCCAAGGAAATATCTTTATAAAGCTTAAAACAAAAACTCTACACTCTTCATTTTATTTTCTTTCTTCTTATCTGTAACTCTCCCTTCTTCTCTCTTGGAAAATTTGGCTTTCATCCATCTAAAATAAAAATCCTCTCTAAGGTTTTAAGCTTCTTGCTAATCAAGGTTAGTTTCTTCAATTTTTATAGCTATTTTTCATGATTTTGTTGAGAAATTAGATGATAAATATGAGGAATCTAGAATATCATCTATCTAGCACGAATTTATCTTGAATTATGACTAATTAGATAGGATTAAAAAGAGATTTGGAAGCATGAACAAAGAAAGAAAAGGAGAGGCAAAAATAGGAGAAATTTAGCATGTTAAACAAGTGTCCGTTTTTATATTTCTGAGTTTGAGGTTGATGAGTTTGTATTTTTATAATATTTTTTCTACAATATAGACATCTAAAGGAGAATTTATACTCTTGAATAACCTCAATCAAATAAGTATAAAAATAGTTATGAATTTTTGAAATATACTGATCTGCTAAAATCCCAATTACAGCGTAGGCTTAAGAATTTAAACTAATCTTTAGAATTTTGTTCTTGATGTTTAAATGAATTATTTTTTTACTTAAACTAGACATATTTATGGAACTTAATCAACTAAAATCACCTCAAAATCAACTACCAAAATAAAGTTATGATTTTTTTAAGTTATGCCGTCAACATGAACTTTACACTAGACGTTAATATTTTAAGGAAATTGTTGTTATTGGATGATTGATGATTATAGATTATCATGATATATGAATGTAATGTTATTAAATAATCTTTGATGGTATTTGAGTATGTATGAAAAACAATAGAAAATAAATGAGTAATAAAAGGAAGAAGAGAGAAGAAATGGATGAATTATGGGTAAACTTAAGGAATTTAGGCATCCTAAGTCATTTGAGCATTCATTTTATGATGTGAAGATAATTATTGACTAATTTATATCCATAGTCTAGATGTGATGAAGTTAAATTAAACATTTTAGGATTTATGGCATTAAATCATGATTTTAATTAATTTTCACAAAATTAATCAATAATACATGAAATTAAACTAACAATTAGCTTAGGAATGAAGAAAGAAACCTTGAAATTACAAGATCTCCAAGAAATCAAACCCAAAGCTTACTTTTTTGCCTTGACTAAATTTCTAGAGAGAGAGATGAGAGCTTTTGATATTTTTGATAATAATAAAAAATTAATTCCAAAAATTAGAAAATGGACATGTATATATATATATATATATATTCTCATTTAATAAAGTACCCTTAGTCTTTTAGTCAAAGACAAATGAGTCCCAAAACTTGTCCAACAAGCTTATTAATAGTAAATATAAAATATCATTTAGACCCCTTATATTTTAAAGAAATTATAAATTAAACCAAAATTCGGTCAAACTTGTTTTGAACAAATTTATTTTAATTTCATTTATAATTCTAAATATTGATAGAATATTGTAACTTATTTTAAGTTACATTTAGATCATTAAACATAGCTCTCAAATTGTTAAACTATTTAACGAGTAAACCATTTATAGTTTTTAGCTTAATATCATCTTCGAGAGTGCTAGCACTCTTGTAGATAATATTTATTCTCTTTCATAGCGAAAAAGATTATAAATTATTGGTTGTGACTTCTTAGGTTCACTGTGGAGCTAGATGTGACCGAAATCGATCTTATCGAGTTTATTTCAAACAATTTGGATGCTCAACGTTTATGGTTAACGTCTAACAAAATGTCATAGTTTCTAAACCACAATGAAGAAATTTTTCATTGAACCTTTTATGATTAATTATACATTTTATGTAGATAATTTCCTTCCGTTCATCTGATCCCAACTAAATTATGGTTCACAAATGTCAAAACCCTAAATTTAATCATATGCAGATAATCAGTCAATACATGCTGAACTTGTCACTACAAACTCTTTGTATGATATTTATGCTTTAGCCAAAAACTTAGTTTTTAGCAATTTACTAATATACATCTGGTAACTCGAATGTGGACCTAGTCAATGGATTCTATCTGACAATCATTTACATCTCGATATAAATAACACATAATCAAACTAGTTTATGTGTACAAGACATGATTAGTCTTGCATTTATACACCATATGAACCATGTGCATCTATACCGATTAACAACTATGATGTCTCAAGTCTAAGAAGTAGTTAATACACTAGTATAATTATATGATGAATTATTGACAACATACTTCCGTGTGATTCATCATAACTTTGGTCACCTTCGAAAAACAGTTCTCTTACTGTTAATCCACATTAATGTCTTAATAACATGACTATCATATCACCTGTACTAATATCATCTCATAATATTCACCAGAGACATTCAGTGTGCTTATTGTGTGACATCGATGCCCATTCGATATTGCATATGTAGAAAACTATTTAGATAATCTAATTATCTTGGACAATTCATAAGCATATTCTATCATTAGTATCAATAGATAAAAGAAGCAGCATATACACACATGAATTAAAATAATTTCTTTTATTAATAAATATGTATAGTATATATTACAACAATAATTCAATACAATATGCCCAAAATCAACAACACAAATGGTTTTAAGGCATACAACACTAACAAAGTCCTACTTGCATTAAAGCGATTCATTATAGTATCTAATACCCATCTTCTCAAGATGCTGGTCTAACAAGTTCTCTCAAATATGATATTTATGTTGAATATGCTTCGATTTTTGGTGTGCTCTTAGTTCTTTAACTTGTGCAATAGCACCTGTATTATCACATAATACAATTATCAGATAAACCATGCTAAGAATGACACCTAGTTCAGATACGAACTTACACATCTAAACTGCTTCTTTAGCTACTTTTGAAGTAGTAACATATTCAGCTTCTATAGTGGAGTTCGCTATAATTGTCTACTTGGAACTTTTCTAACTAATAGCACCTCCATTACACAAAAAGATGAAAATAGATGTAGACTTTCTATCATCCACATCTGATCAAAAATCAGAATCTGAGTAACCATGAATACTTAATTCTTGAGATCCATAGCTCAGAATCAAATTCTTAGTTCTTCTCAAGTAGTTAAGGATTGTTTTCATTGCTGACCAGTATTTCTCCTCGGGATTCGCTTGATATCTGCTAGTAACACTTACTACATAGGCTATATCAGGTTTAGTATATAACATAGCATACATCAAGTTGCCAATAGTTGATGCATATAGGATGCTACCCATCTGTTGCCGCTCTTCATCAGTCTTTGAAACCATATCTTTAGAAAGATGAAGGCCTTAATTGAAGGGCAAGAGACCTCTCTCAAAGTTCTCCATGCTGAACCTCTTCAGCATCTTTTCAATGTACAACTTTTGGGATAATCCAATTATCATTTTCAATCTATCTCTATAGATTTGAATTATGAAAATATAGGTTGCATCACCCAAAGTTTTCATGGAGAAAGTTTTGGATAACTAGAGTTTGACCTCTACCATCATGCATACATTTATATACACAGGGTTCATTTGGCTTCTTGATGAAAACAAATGATTTGACTGTCTCATCAATAATATATCATTTACATATAGTATCAGGAATGAAATTGCATGATCTTTTACCCATTTATATACACAGTGTTCAGCTGGCTTCTTGATGAAGACAAACGATTTGATTGTCTCATCAAACAGGATATTCCAACCCCTTGAAGCTTGCTTCAATCCATAAATAGACCGATGTAACTTGCATACTTTATGCGGTCTAAAAAAGGATACAAAATCGACAAGCTATTTTATAAATAGGTTTTCGTCAATGTAACCATTGAGAAATGCAGTCTTTACATCCTATCTGCCAAATCTCATAGTTATAGTATGCAGCTATAGCTAGCATGATCCTGATGGACTTTATCATAGCTATGGGTGAAAAGGTTTCCTCATAATCCAACCCTTGTTTTTTAGTATATCCTTTCGCGACAAGTTGTGCCTTATAGGTCTCAAACTGTCCATCTTTACCAATCTTCCTCTTGAAGATCCATTGATTGTCAATAGGAACTATTCCCTCTAATAGATTAACAAGTGTCCAGACTTGGTTTATATGCATGGAATCCATTTCAGATTTCATTGCTTTTAGCTATCTTCCTAAATCTTTATCTAGGATTGCCTCTTCATAAGTTCTTTGATCATCTCCACGATCCGTTGCTTGCTCTAAGTAAGATTCAAAATCTTACTCATTGAGAAATCCATATCTCTCTTGGAGTCTTGGAACCTTAGAAGATTTATGAGTTAGAATTGAATTAACTGGAATATAAGTCTGTTGATTGGATTCTCAGGTATCAGCATGGTCGGATCGAGGCTCAAAAAACTCTTCTTTTAACTCGATTACTCTACCCATACCTTCTTCTCCAATAAACTCTTTCTCTAAGAAGTGTGCGTTCCTACTGATCAAAATTCTTTCATCAAATAGAAAGTAGAATTGATATTCTAAACTATCTTTAAGATATCCAATGAACTAACCTATCTCTGATTTGAAATCAAGTTTATCAGATTTAATCAACTTGGCATATGCAAGACAACCCCAAACTCTCATATAATTGAGACTGGGTTTCTTATCACTCCATATCTTATATGGGGTTTTTTGGACGAAGGAACTTTATTGAGGTTGTGCACAGTGGTCTATTAGGCATATCCCCATAAATACAATGGTAAATCTATAAAACTAACCATCAATCGTGAAATATATAAATTCGATGATCTTTATGACTAGAAAATTTATATGATATGTTTCTGCTAAAATATATATATATACCTTGAAATATTTCTTTACATGTAAGTATTGATTTATAAGACGAAAGCATTTTATGGATATAAACATGCTTTATTATTTCCAAGTATGATAGTACTTTCAATTCTAATTTGATTATATATATATGATTTGTTAATAAATCCTTATGAGTTATCAATATGATTTATATATATATATGGCTTACAAGGACATGTTTATAAATGAAATATTTATATGGCCATATACGATTTTGGCTTTACCGAATCTAGTGTGTAAGTGTATGTCCCTTATTGGAATATAAGAGCTGCATGCTACACCTTTATAGCAAAAGCCACCTCTAGAGTCTTTAATTCTATTGGTTAGAATTGAGAGCTGCGTACTATGCCTTTATAGTAGGAGCCACCTTCAGAGTGCCAATTATGGGATATTGAGGTATGGGAACTACATGCTACGCCTTTGTTTGGGAGCTGCCTCTAGAGTCTCTACTCTCTACATTAACCCTTTAAGGGTGCATTGTACTACATATATGCCTTTGAGGCGTGTTTATGGTATTATTGGCCTTTGGAGTCGGCTACTAGTATGCTATATTTCGATGGATTTTTCTCAGTTAGTCTATAGATAGAAATTATACACTACAGTTAGGGGAGTCTAAGACATGATGTATGGATTTATTATTATGAAATATTACTACCTGAATCGACAACTATTGTTTTATTTATAATAAAAATATTCACCAACATGTTATTTGTACATATCAGTTATTGAGTTATAACATTTTTAAGATTGATATTAATTTATCTCCATTGTTTTGGCATAATAAAAATATTATGCTATAACTATCATGATTTTAGTAAAATGTTTTTACATGTCTACTCACTGAGATGTATAATCTCATACTTTTTAGATTTTCTCTCCTTCTAGGTAATTGATAGAGTATGAGATTATTGTCTTCTTCAGCTTCAACAGTTGAAGATACTTGATGTGGTAGGCATTTATTCTGCACAATTTAGAAATCTAGAGTTCATTTTGTAGATGTAGTTGTATCTTATTGTGGCATTTGGATATGTATAAGTGTGTGTGTGTGTATATATATATATATATATAAATTTGTAATTATGAATCATAAGAATGATATTTTGATTTTATATATGAATGGATGGGGTTATAGTTGAGAATTATATGCAGGGTGAAAATGATGAATATTTAGAGGATACTTTGTCGAATTTTAGGTTGATTTTCTGATTGGGGTGTTACATTATTAGCAAGTAATGTACAAATAACTAACTAATAATTATGTTAAAATAACATTTTGTTTTTTTACCTCATTATACTTATTGACTTTACTATACCATCTAACAACACTACAAAATTAGTACAATGAAAAATATTATGTATTAAGAAAAAATATAAATAAGATAGTCATAAAAATGAATTAAAATTTTATAAGTTATATTTTATACGATGTGATTAAATATTGATAGTGATTTTTCAAACCAATATAATCCTTCCAACTCAAAGTGGGAACACAATTAATGGAAGAAATTGACAATTTTATCCTAGGGACTGGGAATTTTTACAAAAGGGTGATAATCTTTTAGAAGTATAGATTTTCATACACGAAATGGCGACCTAAATCATAACTTTTATTCTCTACCTCAAACTTTATTTATCTAGTTAATTTAACTTATAATTATTTTAATCATTTAACTTTTATTATTATTTATTTTATTAATTTTTTCAAAAAATATATTTTCTATGTAATCAATTCTATATTACAATTTTTAAAATTTTTTAAGAGTAATATTAATAATTTTATATTTTAACATATATTTGATAATTTTTTATTAACTAATTTAATGAGACAAAGTTACAACTGTATTTGATGTGATTGTAAAAATATTATTTTATTTTTAAATTTGTAAATATTTTAGAAACCCTTGTATTATTATACTAATAAAATTAATGCAATCTTTTTTTTTTTAGCATCACATCATTGAAAATAAGATTCAAAGTTACCAATTTTTTCTTGATAGTAACATATTAGTTTACTTTTTTGTTATATTTAAAAGAGATATTTGTGAATTTTATCTATAACTCTCTCTATATTTGATTTTGCTAAACTTTAAAGAAAGTATCTTTAATTACCCATTTGCATTGGGATGGGTTAGATCTTTCAATCACGGCATTACATTTCAATGGATGGTTAATGTTAAACCCTGTTCTTTGAATAGAATGGTAGAATAGTCAATTTACGACATTCATGTTGCACATGTATATGTGTTGTTAATGTTAAACCCTATTATCTAAACAGAAGGGTAGAATAGTCAATTTATGACATTCATGTTGCACATACATATGTATGGTTAGTTGACACGTAATCGAAGCTTAGGTGATTAAATTAACTCATGGTTTAAGAATTAAATGAATCAAGTAAGTTAGACTTAACGTATATTTGGTTTCAAAATAATGTCCTACGCTGATGCACTCGACGATCTCGCTAGCCAGTTAACTAGTGGGTTCAAAGGGCCACCTGTACTAGCAAAAATTTTTATTTAGTTTTATGAAATAATGAATTTTGGCTTAAAAATTTTAAGTTTCTTGAAAAGATTGAATGAGTATTGACGGTTTCGAACCCATAAAATCATGGAATAAGTTGATCGGGAGAGAAAACAGTCATTCGAATGAATGAAAAATGAAGAAAAAAGGAATTGATCGACTGGGTGGGGAATTGGTCTATTGGCAGAAAATGGTTTTCAAGAAGAGAGGAACAATTGACAGGATTGAGGAGCCGATCTACTGGCAGTAGCTGATTTAGAAAGAGGGAAGAAACGGTTATCAGATTAGGAAACCGGTCGACCGACAGAATGGTGGAGAAGGAAAATAGTCGACCGGATTGAGGAACCGGTCGAATGGCAGAACTAATGTCGGGGGAAAAAGAAGCAATCGGTCGACCGATTAGAGGAAACGGTGAACCAGTTTGCTGTAAAAATCAATTTTTTTTGGGATTTTTCAAAACTTTTGAGGATTTTTTGTTCATTTCACCATTTATCTATATAAACATCAGCCCTCAACAATTCCTTTCGTTCTTCACTCTTAAAACACCTAATTTTTCTCCTTCACTCTACAAAACCATCACTCCCTCTCCTTTCAAATTTCTCTTCAATTTTTCATTTTCTCTTCAAAATTTCCACTACCAAATAAACCCACAGGGTCTTCTCTTCTATTTGGAACTCAAATTAAGCTAAAAAGGGCAAGAATGATGCTTGACGAAATTTAGGTTTTGAATACAATTTGGGGTTTTTGCATTTAAACGATAATTTGGAGTTTCTATAAGCTTCTACAAATCAACGATATACCTGTTAAACCATAATAGATTCAATTTTAATATTTTGAACGTAATATAAATCTAGGGCTTACTATTCATGTAAAAATTTATGTTTAATTTCACATAGGAAATTTAGAATTATGTTGTATGGTGATAGTTGAGTTCGTAGGGGTATTTTACTAGAAATCTATGTGTTGGTTATCATCTAGAAGTGGATTTTAACATTGAGCAAATGTTGGAAATTGGTTTAGTAATGCGAGATTTGAAAAATTATAATGGCCATGGGATTTCAATTGCTGAAAATAAGATAAATGGCTTGGTAGATTAGCCTTATGAAGCATCGTGTGTCAACTAAGAACATTTAGTCATGTTTTTCACAAACATTCCATTTAAATGCATTAATGTATAGTTGTTCGGGGACGTGGAATTTATTTGAAATATGTATGTGTGATAGTAGGTTTAGAAAATTCGCGAGAAGACCGACTAAGCATGAGGACACATAGTGGGAGTGGTTACCCTTCCCTAAGTTATGAGTGAATTTATATATACATGAGTAGTAAATAAAAATGCGTATGATATTTATATGTACACTTCTGTGTTAATCAATGATTTGAAATGTAAACTGGAACGTGAAATTAATGCTTTCTATATACTTCATATTGATATTGGGATGTATGGTTTTATGTGGTCTATTGTTGATAAAATTGTTTGGATATACATATTGTGATGGCCGGGGAGCTTGTTTTATTGAACAACTTTAAAATCATTGCGTAAAAAAGAATTGTTATAAATTTTGCATGTATATTGGTGATGAGGTCGTTAAGACCAGTTATTATGGTTTGGCCTTTGGATGGGTTTGTTATTGTATATACAAGGAGGTAGCCTATGGACGGACCTATGAGAGGCCATGTAGGTGATTGGAGTTGCAGTGGGGCTATATAAAACGAAAATGCCATGGTAAGCCCACTGTGTACCGTTTATGTAAGTGTTGTTATAGAGACCTTATGGAAAATCCTGACAGCTTGATAGGGATTTCATGGAATTGACGGATATGACAAGGACAGTCACTTTATCATCAAGTGACTACTTGAGGCCAACATCTGTGAGACGAGCAGTTAATTTGTAAAGACATGTTTTATAAATGATTTCACAATGCATAGGAAATAATTTTCTGCTTTATAAAAATGCATTACATATAGTTTTTATGAATGAAAAGACTCACTAATGGTTTTCGACGTTACCTCGGCCAAGGTAGTAGTTGGAAGTGTATGTATGGCCAGTTCAGATTGGTTGTTTTTAAACATAAGTAGACCTTAGAATTGTGTAATGATTGTTGGAGTTAAACGAACATGTATATATGTATTTTAAGCATATTATTGAATAATAATCTCAATATCATAATTTGAAATTGTGTGTGCATGTATGTATATATATATATATATGTATTTATTTACTCACTGAGTATAGTTGTACACTTACTCCTCACAATTACAGCTTTCAGGTTAGGAACATTAGTCATAATCGGGTTTGTGATAGCTGTAGAGAGTTTACGATACTCTTGGCAGGTTTATTTCTTCCTTGACTCACATGGGTCATTTGAGTCCACTAGATATATATATATATATATTTATATGTATATTTTTGGATATGTATTTCCTGGAGATACCTGTAAAGTATTATAACTAAAAATTTATGTAAGAAATTGTTATTTTGTTCAACTCATATGCGAATAATTTTCAAAAATATTGATATTTATATTATTCGATATTTGTTGTAGATGAATTGATTATAGAGATCAATTATTTGATGTTGATAATCTCATGAATGAGAATTTTGTATATAAAATTATTTTCAGGATTTTAAGAGTTACAGGTAAACCTTATAGGCTATTTTGATATATTCTGAGCATAGAGGATGTATCAGAAGGGTCTTTGGTAATTATTATAAATAGACCCCAAGGTCAGAGCGTGACAGTTAAATTTTTAGTTCATTGCAATATCATTTTTGTCAATATATTTGGCTTTTTATCAAACAAATTAAAAGAGGGACGAGCAACCATGACAATTAGTAATGACAGCTGTCGTTCAAAGTTATTACATCTGAAGTAGTTATCTATGATGGAATGAATCAACACAAATTCCAGACGAATTTGTTAATTTGAGTAATACAGTCTTAGCTAGGAGCAGCAATACTAACAGAAATTAACAATTTTTCCTTCATTTCACGATCAACTCTCTTTTATTAATGACATTTGTGATTAAGTTTTTATGATTTATACTTTTGTAACACATCGAGTTATTATCTCAAGTATTATTTTTAAAACTAAGGGTGGTAATTTAGGTCACAACATAAATTCAATATAAATTAGTAATTTTGAGTTGAGAAAAAATAACAAGATTGACAATAGAATCCTATTCGTGCTTAAATTCTTTTATCTGTCAATTCATTTAATACACAATTATATATTCTAATAATTATAATATGTCAATTCATTTGTAACTCGAATCCATTCAAAACCGATTAAGACATAATTAAGTAATAAAAAAATTGTGTTGTGTTAATTCATTTATGATATGAGTTAATTAGTGTCAATAAAAAAATATTATCTTCTTATTTAAAAATATAAGGATATTTTGTCTATAAATTAAAATATAGAAATTATCTCTTCAATCCTTGTTGATATTGTTTGTGTTTTTTCTGTACATTTTATTTATTTATTTATTTTGCTACAAGAAACAAATAAATTTATTTAATTTGACTATTCTAAAGAAAAAAGGTTAAAAAAAAATTAATTTTTATTTATGGTTCATTATTGATGTACGTAAGTTTATTATTTTAAAGTAGTATTTATTTATTCTTGAAATTAAAATATAATTTTAGATTAAAGTTAAACGAATCAAATTTGAGATTAATTGTGTTAAATTAGTCAATTATGTCTAAGCATGTTAAATGAGTGAAGTTGTGTCACAGCACAAATATAATCCGTCTATTAAATGTATTTAATTGTGTCATATTATATTATCCGTTTAATAAATAAATTATATCTGTATTTAAAATGTTGACACCATTAATAAATATATCAAATTCATGATGGCCTAATATTTTATTATACTTCATTAGATATGATATGATAATATATATTACCATCAGCTACCAATGGCAGAGCGACTAAATTGCAAAATTTAATATAAACGGATTTATATTTATCAATTTTCTTTTCTCTTAAAATAGGTTTTTCTTGTGTTGGTCCCATAATGTTTTTGATATTTATATTTTGATCTCTACCAATGCAAATTTTAGTTATGTCACTAATTAAAACCACCACTTTATCAGTGTTATACCAGATGATATAAGCTCAGCATCAAAGTATGAAAAGAAAAAATAATTTTATCAGTTGATATACGCATCAAAGAAGTGTGGAAAGAAAAAAAATTGAAGAATTGAAGGGATGAATTAAAACAAAACAAAACAAATTTTGATTTGAATATTGCAATCCCCATCAATGAAAAAGAATTACTTAACCGAAAAATATATATTACATCTTCGTTAATGAACTAAAAAACTTTTTAATTAAAAAAAATGAATTTTAATATATTTAAAATGCTGCCCTATAGCTAAGGCACAATGTTAGATGTATTTGCTATAAGGGCATAGATATCACAGTTCTAATATCAAATAAAGTTAGACACTAATTTAACTAGGAGATTAGATAACAAATATTGCAATGCTCATACTAATAAGAATGGTGACAATTATTTTGTATATCGGGAATAGAGATGGCAGTTAGGTTAGGACGGTTAGGTCAATGCTGGCACAATTTATGTCTAGCAGTGACAGCAGAGCACGGGTACAATTGGCTAATTGTTTAGTGTTAGGTCTCAACTAGAGTGGTAATTCATGTTATCGTGTTGTATTTGTATCATGTCATATTCTTGTTGTATCAAAAGAGGTTAACTTGAACTCTACCCATTTAATAATTGTGTCAAGAAATGAAAACTCTAACACGACATGATACGAACCCCTTTAAGAAATGAATTATTATGGAAGTGGAGTTTCAAAGAATGTCTAAAGTTAAGTATCTCAAAAGGTTTCGACACCATAAAAATTTTTCTGGACAAAACAAGAATGAATTATTGATAAGTCTAGGTAGAATGCCACAAGCAAGCTTGATAAGTTCTAAGTTCTAAGAAGAACAAGAGAAAATTCCTCACAATATTATTATCCAACAAAAACTTCATGTTCTCTTACATATGAAGACATTTATAATAGTCTTAAATCTAAACCTAATTGAATTAGAATAAAAACTTTTTAAAATACCAAAATTTAATTAAGGCAAATTATAAAAAGTTTATATAATTGATAATCTAATAGTTAATGCATAAAGATCTAAATTTAGTTAGGATTTGAACTTGCACTCATTTGCTTAAAACCTTCTTTACGTATCCATGATTCTGGAGATCTCTCTAATTAATGCACTTTAACTCAATCTCATAGCTAAGGAAACTTCCTTCGGACAAATCTTATAAAATAAAATTAACAAATTATTAGATAGCTCAATTAAATAAAAACAACTTTATTAATAAACTTCCTAAGGACATAATTAAATCTTAACATTCCTAATAACTAATCTAAACATATATAAATAATAGTTATAAGCCGCAGGACTCCCTCAATATTGCCATCCATCCCACTTTTACATAAGAACTTCTGAACATATGTAAATAAGACCATTATAAACTTTTTAGCACGACTCCTCGTTATAGGTCCACTAGGCTACTCTAATGGCTCCACAACTTTGCTGACATTGGAGTTGACTTTTAATTGATTTTCATTTAAATCTTACTTCCCATCATTCCCCCTTTCCTCAAAAGGATTCATCCTTGAATCATCATCGCCTATATCAAAAGAAGAAAGGTCAAAAACGTTAAATGTAGTACTGACGCCAGTCACCTCAAAGATCGAGTTTGTAGCATTGTTGTTAACACACTCAATAACTTGTAATGGTCCATCTCTACGTGGATGTAACTTGTTTTCTTATGCTCTAGAAAACGTTCCTTACACATATGCAACCACACCCAATTTCCAGGTTCAAACTATTTACTTTTAGCCTTTATTCACTTGTCACACTCTTTGCTCATTTCGTTTTTCAATACTCAAACACACTTTCACATGAAATTTCTTTACATAATATATGTTTTTCTCTCAATCAAGACTCTTCGACATTTTCAAAGGTAAAGGCAATAAATCCAATAGGGTTAATGGATTAAAACTGTAGTACCCCAAAATTTAAACTAAGGGCATTTTAGTCATTTTATACACTAGAGGTAATTTTGTTATTTTAGAAATTTATGTTTAGGTGTTAAAAGCTTAGCTAATAACTATGTATTAATATTTAATTAGCTATTGAGAGTGTTTTGATAACAATTTGTTAAGTTTATAAAATTTTCCCTTAAAGCTTTATCTGCGCACCTGACCTTCAAATGAACAACGGCGTTGATTAAAAATTTCGATTAATAAACGGTTTATTTCTGCTAAAAGAGGACTCGATAATAATTGATATGATTTAAATTTGAATCGAATCCGAAACCAGATGAGAGAGAATCAAAGCCTGGAACATAGTATATGTGTAGGAAAATAATAATTGACATATTTACCATTTTTATTTAACTTTTTTATAAAAGTTTTAGGGGCAAATTAGTAATTTATGTACATTTCAATCTTCATTTCAGCTGGACAGTAAACAAACATCTCATTTCTTCTTTTCTCATTATTTTCCAGTAAGCTCCCGTTTTAATATTTTTTTTCAAATTCTTCCAAATTACTCAATTTTCAACTGATTAAAATTTTGTTTCTTACTGCAAATCACACGTACACGACATGGGCTACACTCTATGAACTTTGTTTGAACGATTTGGTCTACGATTAGGCCGGGAGGAGAATAGCGTCATTATTTATAATTTGAAAATTTTTGCAATTAATCGTAATTCGAACGTCTTAGGGCTTAGGGTTAAATTGACCCATTGGTATGATTCCCAACATTATTATTATCGTATTTTTGCATTTTTCAAAAATAGTCACTATTCATCCATGAGTTACTATTTATCATTGACATTTTTCCCATTTTTGCTCGTCTAGGTTAGAATTAGATCAATTAGCTGTTCGATTAGGTAAAATTAAATTTTGCCGAAAGATATGAATAGTAACAGTCACATTCGCATTTGATTTAAATTTCAAAATAATGTGTTATCATGTGAAATTAATCAATAATAGTTAATTAAGTACCATCTACACCTTGATTATTAATAGTTAGATTTCAGATTGTAAAAGAAAATAGAATTCAAAAAGGGAAGGAAAACTTGTTGTACATCAATGTGGTAATTAAACTTTAAGCATGTATATTTCAATTATTACGTTAATAATTAGTATAAATATGTTATAGATACGCCGAGGAAGTAGTTACCTAGCCCATAGTGATCCAATTTCTGTTCTGTTTTTGGCGACACTTGTGAGTGAATTTTTACATGCTTTTTATTTCTTTAAAATTGTTTTATAAAACTTAATGTTTTATCAAATAAGGAATAGTATATTTATAAATTGATTTACAATTTGTTTTATATGAAAAATGAAACTTACTTTGAGCTTTATATATATTATTGTAGAGGAATTGTTAAGATATCGATTTTGATGTTAGGAGGCGGCCATTGTGTTTTGAATTGTGTTTTTTTTCTAATTTATGTATTTTTTGATAATATGCTAGGCATTATTTTAATTTTTACTTAACCTAGCTAGGAGACATAAGGGATAAAGTTTATGTGCTTTGAAAGCACATTCTAATTTGTGTTCTGTGGAGATATCGATACATGTAAGAAGTATGGGACGAAGAGCGATCTAATATCTAACTAGAAATCTGTACACATCCCTGCATAATATTTTATTTTCATTTGACTATTTGAAATGATAATTTTAGAAATTATTATAATTGCAGTGGATGTCCTATTAGTATGATTTTTGTTTAAAATTGATTTTAATTTTAAATAGATTTTATGTCAAAACTAAATTTACTTAAAATTTTCATTTCAGTATCCACTTTCTGAGTTTTCTCCAAAACTCACCCTACCATAGTTTCCAATAATTGCAAGATTTCCTTCTTGGTGAGGATTCTAGAAGATATTCATGAAAAGCATTGAGATTCTAGATTCTCCATGCAGCCACTTAGAGGTTAATGTTTTTGTGTATTTTATAAATTGGGTACAACACCCAATTATGTATACACATTATAGGTATCTTTTATACATTTATGTGTATATATTGTTCGATATATAAGTATCATGGTATATGTTTGGCATGGTATGGATAGATATGGGGCCTTTCGTATATATTTATGAAATCATGCATATGATTGTATTTATCTGCATTACAGAGTTACATTCAGATTTGTCCGAGACTTATAGGGGTGGGATATCCATACCTCTATGCCATCACAACACCAATTTACCTGTGTGTGACAAAGTGGTATCAGAGTATGGTCTAGGAGTCGGTGACTATAAGTAAAGTATAATGCCTCGCATATGTAGTATGTCCGGGATACTTCCATGTGGGGTGTTGCCTCTTTGAGTATCTTGATAATCCAATGCGTCTTCTTTCTGTAGTTGTCGTAGGATGAATTGTAATTTATTTGAATTGTGCTTCCATATTTTAGTAGCCAAATTATATCTTCTCGAAATCAAAATCCTTCTGATAAAGACCAAAGAATTCCTTCTTCAGACTAGGATTCCTCTAAGCTTCCAGTGCCACCTATTGAGTTTTAGGGCCGAGTGGGTAGAGGATAAGGTAAAGGTAGGGGTAGAGCTAGAATCCAAGAACTTGAAGTGCCAAATGAGAGAATGGATGTTTTGCTTTACTATATTATGGCTTTAACTTAATGCTCAAACTACAAATATTTGTGATTCAAGTTGAGTTTTGAATATACAAAATGTGTTGAACAGTGAATTGTCGAAATATGTGTTGGAATGATAGATATGTTGTGTTATAGATGGGATGCGATTTTATGAAATTTTGGATTTGGTATTATGGACGATGACAGTGGGAAAAAAGGCATTAATTTAGTTATTTTGTAAAATTGGATTAATTTATATTTTTAATAGTGTGATGCCAAATTTGCTTTTAATATTAAGTCGGGAGTCGACTTTCTCTTTTAAAAAAATTAGTTTGAACTAGTTGGTATGTCCAAATGTATGAATTGTGAAATTGCCGAATTATTAGTTTCAAAAAAGTTATGTTATAGCAAAAAGGTATTTTACGCAGTACTTGTGAAGATACGAAATTTGAATTTTGTTATAATGACATGATTGAGGATAAATTGTAATGATTTACGAATTTCTTTTGAGTTTAGGGTCATAAACAGAGATTATGGAAACATATATATATATATATATATATATTTTAAAGTGTTGTGAATGTAATGAGATACGTTGAGTCTAGAAATTGCGATTTTAACTTGTGATATCTGAGAGTGAATATTAAAATGGTGGGATGGTTGTATATAATGCTTTATTATATTATATTAAAATGTGAATACAGAGTCATTATTAAAATTTGATATGGAAATATAGGGGTAAAGTCAGAATTATGTTCTTTATTGGATTCAGACGTAGGTTTATTAGATTCGATAATTGTTATGGTTATTGAAATAAAAATTGTTTCGAAAATGTCAAAAAGGTAAGGTTATATCGATAAATGGGGTTGATCAATTAATACGGTTGTGACAAATATTCTTTCCATTAAGGCTATTGATGCTAGGATTCTGTTCAACCCGGGTGCAACTCATTCTTATATTTCTTCATACTTTATATATTGTCTGGGCAAAGAGATTAGAACCTTAGATTCACCTTTAGCTGTGTCTACTCCTGTAGAAAGCGTGATATTAGCTTCTAAGATTATAGAATCTTATGTTATTTCTGTTGGTGAGCATGTATATCCTACTAATCTGATCCTGCTAAAAATTTTAAATTTTGATGTTATTTTAGTTATGGACTTGTCCATATATCATGCAATAGTGGATTGTAGGAAAAAAAAAATAGATCACTTTTTCTGTTCAAAATGATCCAATCTTTGAATTCCAGGGTGATAGGAATGAAATCTTTGGTAACTTGATCTCGGCTATCGATATGGATAGACTACTGAGTAAGGGATGTACTAGGTACTTAGCCTTTATTCGAGAATCGAACAAGTCACAGTTTTTGGTAGGCCGAGTTTGGGTGAAAATGATTAGGAGTGTTTAATGCTCTACTTTATGGTCAATTTATAGAAATATTAGTGTGTTTGAAATTATAGAAATGACCTTGGGATATTTAAAAAAAAAAGTTATTTACCCGATTTGTTTATAAATTGAGATAATGATAATATAAAATTGAGTTAGCAAGGTAGGTATATATGTATGATATATTTGATATACATGTAATATTTCTGTGGTTATAGCGTATAACCTATGGCTGATTCTTGAGGCATATAGGAGAGTGGATAATTGTTTCTCCAAGGAGTGTTGAATAAGGATTTAAATTACAAGTGTTGGGATCCTAACTAAGTTCTCTAATTTAGCTTTGGTTATGACTTACTGAATTTTGTGATTTTTATGGTTATTGAGACGATTTTCAATGATATCAAGGGTATATAAAATATTACGAATTCACAGATCGAGAATTGAATTATAACATATGAATGGATGATTATATTTCTCAAATAATTATTTAAGCTTAATGATGAAATATAAGTGACGAATGATTTGATTAAGTTCTCAGGATTATATTGGATATTGCTTGGTGAAGTTGTGATTATGATGAACATAAGAATAGTTATCGAAAATATCGATAACGTGTTAAGATACTGTAAAGATATGAAATATAACTTTGATTGTTCCATGTGAGGAAGGATCCAAAGGTTTGTATATTGATTGACTATAGATAATTTATTTCATTAAGTTAAGTGGTGAAAATGAAATCGCTAATGGAACTAAGTATTTGAAATATAGGTTCATGAAACCTTGATTAAGATTGTTAAATATGCTTGATGAACTTTATATAATTTATGGCTATTTGAGATTATTGAAACTATTTCCTCTCAAATATGTTGATGACTTTTAGAGTAATGAAATTTACGAATTGTGGTTGTGTTATACTCATTAAGGAAGACATAGTAAGTTAGTGTGAATGTTATAGAAATTATGAATTATCATGAACCCATGAGTTGTGATTTGAGTTGTGTTATTCGAGAAAGAATACTGAGATCTGTCTTAATGGAGGAAATTAAGGAAGTTCAGATTTTGGCCCCGTATATAGATTAAAAGAAGAGATGTATCAAGTAAGGTAAAGGCGGTGACTTTAGAGTAGATGATTAAGGCATATTGAGATATCGAGATAGAATGGTACTACCACCAGTACAAGAACTCGAAAATAGACTTCTGAAAATAGCTCACACTTCCTCCTATATTATGTATCCGGGAGAAACAAAGATGTATCAGGTCTAAGAGAGATTTATTGGTGGGAATGCATGAAGAGAGATATTGTTGAATTAGTAGCCAAGTATTTGACCTGTTAACAGGTAAAAGCGAAACATTGGAAACCGTCTGGTACACTTCAGAGTTTAAATGTACTCGAATGAAAATGGGATAAAATGACCATAAACTTTATTGTAGGCCTTCCTCGCACATTTAAAGGATATGATTTTATGTGGGTCATCGTGGACAGATTAAAGAAGTCAACCCATTTCATTCCAGTTAATACCACTTATACTGCTTCTCAGTATGCCCAGATTTATCTAGATCATATAGTTTCTTTGTATGGTATACCTATTTCTATCATTTCAAATTAGGGTTTTCAATTTACATCAAAGTTTTGGCAGTCCTTCCAAAAAGCTTTAGGCACTCAACTTCATTTCAGTATTGCATTCCATCCTCAAACAAATAGACAATTGGAAAGGATAATCTAGACTCTGGAGGACCTGTCACGAGCATGCCTGATTGATTTTGAAGGAGACTATGTGTTTTTGAAAATTTCCTCTTTTAATTGAGTTATGTGATTTGGCAAGAAGGGCAAGTTGAGTCGAGATATATATTAGACCTTTTCAAATTCTCTAACGAGTTGGGGGCAAGGCATATGAGTTAGCTCTTCCGCCTAACATGGACAAGATACATCCAATTTTTCATGTATCCATGCTAAGGAAATATCTTTATGATGAATCGTTCGTCCTGGAACCACAGACAATAGAATTAAATCAAAACTTGTCATATCTAGCACAACCCGTGGCTATAGTAAATAGGGAGGTGAAAAAACTTCGATCGTAATAAATTCCTTTAGTGAAAGTTTATCTAGCAGCACCACAAGAGTAGTGAGTTGACTTGGAAGTTAGAAAATGTCATGAGGAAAAAATTTTCTAATTTATTCGAAGATGAAGGTAAATATTTCTAAACACTACTTGAAATTTTAAATTCAATGACGAATTTTCTTAAGGGGGAAATGCAATACCCCAAAATTTAAACTAGGGGCATTTTAGTCATTTTATACACAAGAGGTAATTTTGTTATTTTAGAAATTTATGTTGAGGTATTAAAAACTGAGCTAATAACTATGTATTAATGTTTAATTAGCTATTGAGAGTGTATTGATAACAATTTGTTAAGTTTAAAAAATTTTTCCTTAAAGCCCTATTTGCGCACCCGACCTTCAAATGAACATTGGTGTTGATTAAAAATTTCAATTGATAAACGGTTTATCTCTACAGAAATAGGACTCGATAATAATCGATATGAATTAAATTTGAATCGAATTTGAATCAAAAAAGAGAGAATCGAAACCTATAACAAAGTATATGTGTTGGAAAAAAAACAATTGATATATTTACCATTTTCATTTAAATTTTTTTTAAAAGTTTTAAGGGTAAATTAGTAATTTATGCAGATTTTAATCTTCATTTCAGCTCGACAATAAACAAACTTCTCATTTCTTCTTTTCTCTTCATTTTCCAGTAAGTTACCATTTTAATATTTTTTTTTCAAAATTTTCCAAATTACTCAATTTTCAACCGATTAAAATTCTATTTCTTGCTACAAATCACACATACAAAACATGGTCTACACTCTACGGACTTCGTTTGAGCGATTTAGTTTACAATTAGGCCAGGAGGAGAATAGCTTCACTATTCACAATTTGAAAATTTTTGCAATTAATCGTAAGTCGAACGTCTTAGGGTTAAATTGACCCCTCGGTATGATTCCCAACATTGTTATTATTATATTTTTTCATTTTTCAAAAATAGTCACTGTTTAAGCCGAAAATAATGTTCATCCATGAGTTACTTATCATGGACATTTTTTCGATTATACTTGTTTAGGTTAGAATTAAATCGATTAGCTATTAGATTAGGTAAAATTAAATTTTGCTAGAAGATATGAATAGTAGCAGTAATGTTCACGTTTAATTTAGATTTCAAAATAATGTATTATCATGTGGAATTGGTTAGTAATAGTGAATTAAGTATAATCGACACCTCGATTATTAATTGTTAGATTTTGGATTGTAAAAGAAAATATAATTCAAAAAGGGATGGAAAACTTGTTGTACATCAATATAGTAATTAAACTTTAAGCATGTGTACTTCAACTATTACGTTAATAATTAGTATAAATATATTACAAATACATTGAGGAAGCGGCTACCCAGCCCATAGTGATTCCATTTTTGTTCTGTTTTTGGTGACACTTGTGAGTAGATTTTTACATACTTTTTATTTTTTTAAAACTGTTTTATAAAACTTAATGTTTTATCCAATAAGGAATAATATATTTATAAATTGATTTACATTTTGTTTTATATGAAAAATGAAACTTACTTTGAGCTTTATATATTACTGTAGAGTAGTTGTTGTGATATTGATTTTGATGCTAGGAGGCGGCCATTGTGTTTCTAATTGTATTTTATTTCTGATTTATGTATTTATGATAATATGCTAGGTGTTATTTCAATTTTTACTTAACCTATCCGGGAAATATAAGAAGGGAAGTTTATGTGCTTTGAAAACACATTATGATTTATATTCTATGCAGGTACCAGTACATATAAGAAGTAGGGGGCGAAGAGTAGTCTGATATCTTATCCAAAATCTGTACACATCTCTGCATATTATATTGTTTTCATTTGACTATTTGAATTGATAATTTTGAAAATTATTATAAGATGCAGTGAATGTCTTATTAGTATAATTTCTGTCTGAAATTAATTTTAACTTTAAATATATTTTATATCGAAACTGAATTTACTTAAAATTTTCATTTCAATATCCACTCACTGAGTTTTTTCCAAAACTTACCCCATCACAGTTTCCAGTGATTGCAGGATTTCCTTCTTGGTGAGGATTCTAGGAGATATTCGTGAAGAGTATTGAAATTCCAGATTCTCCATGTAGTCGCCTAGAGGTTAATGTTTTTGTATATTTTGTAAATTGGGCATAACGCCCAATTATGTATACACATTATAGATGTCTTTTGTACATTTATGTATATATATTGTTCAATATATGAGTATCGTGATATATGTTTGGCATGGTGTTGATGGGCATGGAGCCCTCAGTATATGTTTATGAAATTATGCATATGATTATATTTATCTGCATTATAGAGTTACATGTTCAGGTCCGAAGGTTATAGGGGTGGGATATCCCTACTTCTATGCCATCACGACACCGATTTACTGAAGTATGACAAAAACTATAAACAACTTCAATGGTGAATAAGAAGTAGGAGAATGAATAGATCTATTATAAGCAAATTCAGCATGAGGTAAAATGTCTTCCATATTTTTAAGATTCTTCTGAATAAATGCACGTAAAAGTTGTGACAAAAGGTTAACTCACCACTTCAGTTTAATTGTCCATTTGTTTGTGGATGGCAAGTCATAGAAAATAGCAGTTTTGTTCCCAACTTTGCCCATAATGTCTTCCAAAAGAAACTAAGGAACTTAACATCATGATGAAAAACTATGCTTCTCGAAACATCATGTAAACGAACTATCTCCTTGAAAAAGAGATCAGTAAGTTGGTTGAAATCATCAGATTTGCGACATGGAATAAAGTGTACCATCTTTGAAAATACGTTAATCACAACAAAAATAGAATCTCTTCCTCCTTCAGACCTAGGCAAATCTAACACAAAATTCATAAAGATATTTATCCATGGTTCACTAAGAATAGGCAAAGGGGTAAACAAGCCATTTGGCAAAACTTTACCCTCACCTTTTTAGTTTTGCAAGTTAAACAGTTAGTTAGAGAGAAGTTTCGGTATAGTGGAGACTTAAACAAATAAACAAGGTATATACTGTAGTCACTAGAGCATTTAGGTCCGTCATGCATAATGGAGTTATAATCTATTGTTGAATGTACTTTCAGTACGTATTGTAATGTATCAAATATTATAGAATTTTATGCTTTATATAATTCATGGTTGAACATATTACCCTATGCATTTTGTACACGTGTATGAAATTGTTAGCATTACATGTAAGAGTATAAAGTGTCTAGACAGACAAAGAAAGAGAGAGGCTAAGGGTGATGGTGGATTCCATCACTTACCGGTAACATCTCCAGATTCAGGGACGTTACAAAGTTAACCTACATGACACTACCATTGTTTGCTTTTTCTCTCTAAAATATACAAAAGCAAAACCCTAACTTAAGTATCGGAGTATTTTTGTTAGGCCACCGAATTTACCCCTTTAGATCTTACTTGTGATTTTAGGTGAGATAACACCACAGTAAACAAGAAGATCAATGTTAGTGCACAGAACTCTTAAAAGGATTTTTGCTAAATTAACATAAATAATAAATTAACATTTAAACAAATTATTTATTTTAATTTATATACTAACATTAATAAATTTTAATTTTAATTCTTAATAAAAATTATTAAAAATTTAAAATTTAAGGGTATTTTCATCCCCCATTTCTTAGTTTTTGAATTTAGAAAATATAAAAATTGCATACTTTAAACTAAGAAAGTGAAAATTAACTAACTTTTTACCAATTTCCCCATTTTATTATTATTATTCAAAATCATTGCTCCAAAAGTGAAAATGTTATATCTTTCTCCTATAAAGAACTTCATCTTTAAATACATAATTTCATTTTATTTTGTATTAACACACATAATTCAATTCAGCATGTAATGTAAATTTATAACATTGAAAAATAAAAATATATTGTAAATTTATTTTGTATTTAAAGTTGTTATAACTTTTTATCTTCTCAAACTTGTTATAAATAAAATTTTCATAATTATACTAAAAATAAATAAATAAATAAGAGAAGATAAAATGTGGAATTGGAATAGCCTTGTTCTCATTAACAAATGAACAAGATTAATTTAAGAGTATACAATAGACACAGCCCCAAAATTAATTACCAATAACTCTAATGGTTTTTGAAAGTATAACTCATTAATTAGAGATTGTTGGGCATCATTTCCCCAACTTTGAACCGTAGACCATTATTAATTCTCTTAATCAATTAAAGAAGTTGAAAAGTTGGAAATCTCACCCTATAAAAACTAGGTCACCAAAATTAACCCATATTGCAGGCTGCAGAAAATACATATGGCAAGAAAAATAGGTAGTGAGATCATTAACTTCAGTGATGGTGATGATCATGAAGAAGCTGCAGAAGCAGAAGATGATTTTTTTGGGTTGTCACTGGAAAAGCTGAATCTTGGACCCAAAAAGAAACTGATTGTTTTAAGCATAGGTGGTTTGTTAGTTTACAGAGCTCATCTTGCAAATATGGCCAGTATTCCCAAAAATCGCACTCCTGATGCAAAATATGGAGGCCATTTTGGTAATTTTATAAAATTTGTAATTAATTTTGAGGTTTACTATTTGCAAGTTACAAGTTGTTATCTTTTTACTCGGTGCAGTTTTTAAGAGGCCATTTGTGGAAGAGTTTATGAAGTTTTGCTTCGAAAGGTTTGAAGTTGGAATTTGGTCTTCAGCAAAGGAGTATGTATAATTTTCCTTTGTTAATAATTGTTATTTTTCGTCGCTTCATATTAATATTTTATTTTGTTTGTTTGATAAATAGGCGTAATATCGACGGAGTCTTGGATTGTGCAATGGGAAAATTGAAAGCCAAACTTTTATTTGTATGGGTAAGACAAGAAGTATTTAGTTATTATTAATTAATTGGTTATAAAAGATTTTATTAATTAGTTCAAATCTTTCGTTCTTGTTTAATTTCTGGGTTAGGATCAAGAAGAATGTACAAATTCTCGGTTCAAATCTTTGGAGAAGAAAGAAAAGCCTTTGTTCTTGAAGGACCTGAACAAATTATGGAAGAAGATTAATCCAAGTAACAAATGCAATTTCAATAGATCAAATACGTTGTTGATTGATGATAAACCGTACAAGGCTCTACTCAATCCAGTAATTTCAATTAATATACGATACCCTATTTTCATTTTTTGTTTTAAATATTCAATTGGTTATAATTTAATAAATTTGTTTTGCATATTGCAGCCTGACACAGCCATCTTCCTTGATGCATACGATGCCGAGGATTTGAATGACAACATATTGAGTAAGAGAACCAGAACCAGAAACAAAACTTTTACAGTACAAATCCAAAATTGATGGAGTCTAGCAATAATTTAATATGATGTTACAAAAATATTTTTACGTGTTTATTTTATGTAAATAAAATTTTAGGTCTAACAATAAGCTAACGTTATTAACTGCATGATTCAGAAGCGAAGGGGGAGTTGGTAACGTACATGGAAGGCCTGGCAGAAGCAGAAGATGTGCAGGCTTATGTAAAGGAGAATCGATTTGGTCAGGCAGCGATCACATCCTCGCATGCCGATTGGACTTTCTACTCCAGGGTCTTACAAAGTCTACAACCAAAATGATAGTATATGGTTTAATTGAATTTGTTATGCTAAAATTAAGGACTACAATATCTATCTAATGTTTGCTTACAAATAAGTATTATCTATATTTGTAATTCGGAGAATGTTAACAACTGTTGTGTGTAATTATGGTTATCGGAATAAAAATTGCGAAACTAGTCGATTTGTCGTTTGTTAGTCTTATTTCAAATGAAATAATAATTAAAACGTTTGTTTACAATTCAATTCAATTTTTTTTTTTAATTTCTGTTTTGTTTGTTGAAGGCACGGATGAAACTAAAATTTTAATTTTGATTGGGCGAAAAACAATTTACAACCATTTTTCATAGTATTTTATTGGTATGATAAAATATTATCTAAAAACAAAATGAAAAGTAAATCTTAATTAGAAAACATAGTGAGTTTTTTCTCATTAAAAAGTATAGTATATATATATATATATATATATGGTGAAATAAATATTTTTTAATTTAATTAATTATTTACAATTATTGTTAATTATCTACAACTATAGGATGGTTTGTACTCTAAACCCTCATGGACCATAGGATTTGATTACAATACATTATATGTATATTTATATTTAATAAAAAATAATTGTAAAAATAAAAATAAAAATAATTAAAAAATAGAATAATTGAACTTGGTAAATTAAGATGGCAATGATGAAAAAATTTAACTTGTTAAATAATATAAAAGAAGAAAGAAATAATATAAAAGAAGAAAGCTTGTTTGTTTGAGAAGATGAAAATAGAAATTGTTACAATTAAATTACTATATCCTAATTTTTTTATAGGTTCATTAAAAATGTAAAAAAAATAAATAAATTATAATATTATAATTTTAACCTTCCTTGAATTATTAGTTTGTGTTGGAAAAAATTAAGACAATTATTTTAGAAAGCGTTACAATTATAACATTCGCCAAATTAATTTGGTAAAGAATAATAAGAAAAATATTGATTTTTTAAGACAAGTAAAACTAAATATGTTATGTGAGCCTTTTTAACTACATGTTAATAAATAAATAAATAAAATTTATTTTTGATATAAGATTCATATTGAGTTTTTTTTTTAATGAAAAGTAAAAGTAGATATGTAACATAATTATAATCACAAATATATATATATATATATATATATATAATACATATTGAACAACAAGATGTAATGGTGTCCATCCATCCTGAAAAGAGCAAACGAGAACATTTTTCAGTAGAATTTTCTTGTTGCTCCTATTGTTGTTCCTTGCAATTTTCTGTGTGAATGGACACCATTACATCTTGTTCTCGTTCGCTCTTTTCATCCATCAGCCATTATCATTACCATTACCATTCGAAATGTATGGTAACTTAGCCAAATTAATATATAATTAATGAATATATTTCTCTAATACGCATTCATTAATGATAATAGTAAATATCATTTCTAATAATTCATACTTCAACTGAGCAACTCCAATAAACAGTTCCCATAAAATCGTATAATTAAATCATAGATCTTATTAACTTATAGTTCAATCGTTATATTTAAACTTAAAGTCTACACGATCTCGATGCTTAAACTTTATTGTCATCATCCCTTATTCTAAAATATAACATCACTATCCCTTATTCTCCGATATAATAGAACTTATAAATAATTTCTACAAAATTCTCTTATTACAAATTGACTAAGGTCAATATAACATACAACATATACGTTATATATATATATATATATATATATTTAAGATCTAAATCTAAGATATCTGAGACATTATATTTATAATATAATCCAACTTTATTCTAATTGCCTTGATCCTTTAATATTCGACCATTATCCCATCATAATGTCAAAACATATTTACTACTATATTGAGTAGTTATAAACCATTAAATACGATTAAGGTCCAACTCCTATATCGAGAATTTTTATACGTCATTACCTTAGTCAACCTCTACTTATATAATGCATAGCATCATACTTAAACTTTCATAACATGTAAGTAAGATTTCTTGTATACACAAATCTTAATTCTTAAATTGTACTTTTTAATATAGTACTTTTGATATTTTTAAAACAAACTTCTAACCATCTCATTCTTATAAATCAAGAATGGTATATTTTAAATTCGATTATAACCTATAATATTTACTGTAACAAAATTATTGTTTAACTTAGGAATATCCAATAATAACTTCTCTCAGTCAAATTATTATTAAACTAAGTCACCAAAACTATTTATTGATACTTTTGTTCTCAATTTACTCCATGTTCTAAAATAACACATGTATAAAATATTAAACCTTATAAATTAAATAATTAAATAACATACTTATTATAATACCTCATACTTCCGCCATATGAGCCTTAAAATCTGTTACAAACTAATGTTTTTATGTATTATATATGAAATCATACAAAATAGTATCGATTTTAACTATCTCCTCACTTGCTCTGTATCTTCTCAAATTTAAGCTACAGACATGTACATCCGATCATATCTTAATCATCAAACAAAATCGAATTTCAACACCTTGAGTGAATACAACACCAACTTACATGTCATTTCAATCTCGTTAAAATAGTTTCATTACTATAAAAGATTCAATAAAATAAGACTTGGATTATACTTAATATTAAATATTTTTTCTATTCACCTTAAATATCTCTTTTACTGATCGCCTTATCTATATAATCAGTATTCATTCAGTTACAAACTCCATCAATCATATCAAACCTAATATTCTAAATTTTGCATATAAAATTCAATATTATTACTCATATTAAAATATTCTCATTAATATACATTTGATACAAATAAATTCTTAATTAAAATATCTTAAATAACTCACTAGTTAATATTCCTTTATAAATTGTCTTTGAATATATATATTTAACTATGAACTTTATCTTCCAACTATCATAGAGATAAACATATCTTATACTTGTGGAATTTCCTAATTGTACTCGTTAATCATTGAGAATTTATTGAATAAAATAAATGAATATAAATCATTAACTTAGAAAACTATGTATCTCTCTTAATATATAATATGTCAGCAACTGTTTCAAATCTTTGTAAATCCAATTCAATTTAGAATATCAATTTCACACTTTAAAGAAAATTGCCATATTTCTTAAACACCCTTGGCCTTTATCCTAAAATAAAATTTTATTACTTTTATGATCTTAAATTTCTTTACATAATACTTATCCAATTTCCTCAAACTTCTTCTCATAAAAAAAAAAACTTAAAATGAACTTCTACATTGACCTCACATATTTATAGTTTAGGCTACACTCTCAATCAATGAATTACAATTCTCAGTAATCAATTCTTATAAATCTCGTAAAACAAATTCTTATCGTTTCTTATAAGAATAAATAAGATTTGGGCTTTATTCTTAATCACAGACTAAACTCATAAATAGTCTTATATCAAAAGCCACTTGATAATATAACCCAAGATAATTCATTTCACAAAAATCATAATTATTTTTATTTTTATTTTATTTTTATTTTTTTAATACTAGCATAAACTCAAAATAATAATTTTAAATCTTTTCTTAACATTTTATAAATCATAAACAATCACAAAATGTTTGATAAATGAGAAATACCTTTCATAACCCAATTACAAACTTCAACATCTAATTTAGTCATTTTATACATTTTACTTAGATTCGTTTACTAGTTTTATTTTCATTCGTGTCTCCTAGTAGTTGAAAAAAAATCTTTTATTCTGAGATCTCACTTCTAGCTTTAGACGTGCATCAATATTTTTAAAAGAAATTTTATCATACTCCCCTAAAAAGAACAAATCAAATAACAATTTTTTAGAACATCACCATTCCAAGTAATATCCTCAGTCAACTTCTTCTGCGGTCTCATTATTCTTACTATCTTTTTTACAATGGAATGTTTATCCTTTATTGCGACTTGATTCACTCTCCGGTAATCACACAAGCTAAGAAACCCTTCATACCCATTTTCCTAGTAATTTCGTGGCCTTAATCACATTAAACAACCCTTGGCCTATCACAAATCGTCTCCCACTGAATCTAAATCTGATTGGCTCATAATACTAACCACTATTACCTTAGTAAAACAATTCACTACCGCATAATAGGTGGCCAATCAATCCGTTCCCAAGATAATATCAAAATCATGCATTTCCAAAGACGATAATTCAAGTATAATATTCTTATCTTCAAAACTAATCTCTTAATCTTTGTAAATATAGTTTATAACTATATTTTACCTATAGAAGTAGCAATACACATAACATATTTAATCAGAAAATCAAACAAAAGTACAAGCTATAATATGTAGCCTCAAAATCAAATACTTTAACCTTTTGGTTAAAAGAACTGCAATACATGTTGCCAATTCATTGAACACTTATGCATCTTATTTAGTTAGAGCATAAACTCATCTCTGTACATTTTGCCTTTTATTCTGACTTCCTCCCCCACACACCCACACCACCCCCACCCCCCCACCCCCTCGGCGTTACTATCTTTACTACCCACTCTTCTAGCTGGACATTCCTTAATCATATGCCTTTAATTCTTACACCCAAAGCAAAAAAAGTACCAACTCAAACAGTCCCAATATGTCTACTAGAAAAACATCCCAACATTCTCTATATAACTTTCCAGTAAAAATGTACTAACAAACAATTTTTCGCACTTTATACTTAAAACAAATCAAATATTGTCTAATAATTTGTCACACCTTGTTATCATTATAGTAGAGTATTAATGGCATAAATTGTAAGTCTACATTTCTAATTCTTGAAATTAAAAACTTACCTCAACTTACCAATATTCTTCTATCATACTCAACTTTCTATCTCTACTAAAAATTTTCCATTAAACTCATACCACTAATCATAAATTTGTGACACATATTCTTAACTCTACCCAAATTTCTCTAATTAACAACTTAATTGTCCCGACATCTTAGTCACTATATTACATTATGAAATACTATTTTTTTTTTCCAAACAGGGCCACTTATAAGGGATCAGAAATTAGCCAACCAATTGAAGTTAATAGTTAATAAAATTCAAACTTTACACTTTGCAATTCATATGATTAATATCACAATATGACTTCACACTAAGTGCTTTCCCAGTTAAAAGAAACTATAACTAAACACAAAAGAGCTACATTCTAAGGAAAATTACATACTATAATTAATTATAACAAATCAGAAAAGAAATCCTCAAAATCTCATTTCAGCTCTAAAATTATATCTTGATTTATCCAATTACCTAAATGAAATGAAATTTCTCTTAAGTTCTGCTTCCTATCTAACATTGTCTTATGTCTTTACTAACTACATTATTATTACCTCTCATTCTTTTTTCCTATCAGCAATATAACCAACATTAGGTCTACCCTCTCATCTAACATTATTTCATTATCTCTAGGTCTATAGTAAGATGACATTATATCTTAGCAAAATGATTATGGAACAAAACAGTTAACACTCCCAATTTCCTTCACATAAACTCGGCCTACCCATAATCGAAACTAGTCCGATTTTTCGAGATTCAAACTTAATCAAATTAACACATCATCTTAATTAAACAATATTAAATAATTTCACATCTCATTATTACATTATATGGAATAAAACACCAAGCTTATTTGTTTAATTATCATGAAATTTAAAATAACATTTTTAACAAACTTGTTGCCCAATGAAATTATAAATATGCTTTATGGAATGCCAGTTTTAACTTTACAACGGCAGTTCAGTCTTTTAAAATATACACTACTTCATAAACTTTTATAACTTTATCTAAACATTAATACCAATTTAAATGAAATACCAATCAAATTACACTTGTACACAATAAAACTATATCTTCATTATTTATTTATTTAACTAACCCAAAGTCTACATAATCCTGATATGAGCTCTAATTTGCAATGTATCGCTACTTTTATGCCCCAAAATCGATTCATTCATTAAAATTTTAATTCTGAAAATTTATTTAACACTAAGCATTATACATTTGCCTTCATGTATCGATCTCTTCTCCTTAAGGTATTGATTGGGCGAGTTTATAAATAACTTTGTACTCTCTTACTTATAAAGTATTGATCATTTATTCACATATATTAATACTTTCTTCACAAGTAACAATATTGTATTCATACGTATTAATACTTTCTTCTCTATCCCTTATTGCTATAATGATATTTTCTCATCGATTCTCTGAATTTCAAACCTTGGCTTCCTATTAATCCGAATGTCTACATACTCAAATTTTTCAGTCATTCCTAATATCGATAAACTTCAAATCATTATCTGATCACTTAAAGTCTACAGAACCTCAAACCTTAACTCTGATACTACTCTCTCACACCCCATTTCATACTTTCTTAATCAATCATGATTATAATGCTACATCATTTCATACAAAGAGTATTAATAATACATGATTCTTAACTATCTACCATATCATAATTCCTTACACATACATAGAGTATCTATATAACTAGTTCTAAATCTTACAATTACTCCATTAATTACCTATAATCAAAATATTATCAACCTCTAACCACCTGTGTACGCCTCCTTCCTTCCTTCATAAATATTATTCTCTGGAAAATTAAACTTTTTCAATAAAGAGTAAGATAAAATCATAGTAAGTAAACACGTAAGTTTTTCACATACCGATGTGATACATAACATATTTATTTCTTTTCCAAAGTAAACATATATATTTTCTTTCCAAACTAAACATATATATTTTCTTTCCAAAGTAAACATATATATTTCATTTCTAAAGCAAACATATTTATTTCTTTTCCAAAGTAATCATATTTATTCAAACAGATCAAAGAATTTTCAAACTTTCTAATAACATATGAATTCATTCATATTTCAAACATTTTCAAAATGGCTCAGTTAGTTAGTGTCACCTGCACCCATGGTGACTCAGATTCAGAACGTGATCACGTGTTCTGCTTAAAGCGAACATTTTCATTTCAATTATAACATAAACGTGTATTGCACATTAAACAGAAATGTACATTTGTGCGTTAAACAGAATTCTGAATAGCTCGCAAGTCCCACTTTGTCATGAGACCCGGCCAAGTCAGAATAAACATTTAACTAACGACTAGAGCCATAAAATCATTTTCATTCATAAACATTTACACATTGACATCATTACATAAACATTTCATAAGTGCGATATCGGCATACAACATTTGAATTCATAATTTTTCAAAAATCATTTCATAAAATTCATGTTAGCATACCAAACAGTAGTATATACATTTTCACACAATATCGAATATCGCACAGTTTCAAAAGCATTAAAATGCATGCACGATCTACTTACAACAACGAAAGGCTAACCACATCCATTAATGATCCTTCCACCTAACTTGATCTTCCTCCCGGATTCTTGTAGCCTAATACCACATATATATAAATCATGTCTTCTACTATTCAATAAATCAATATAAATATTTTAAATGTGATATTTGTGAAATTAGTGTATAAAATTCCTTAATTTTACCCTTATCATTAAATTTAACTAACTAAGTCCTTTATTCGATTTTCAACAACAAATTTCTATTACTAACTTATGCTAATTCATATTACTAACTACCCTAATCTATATATTTTCGTCTAAGTAAATAAATACGGTTTTGATTAAAAAAACTATAGTAAATATTGTTCATGCAGAAATTACTATAGTAAAATACTATTTATATCGAAGTACTGTAGCTAAGGAACTGTTAATACCGGATTCAAGATACAAAATAGTTACTATACAAATTAAAACTACTGTGTAAATAGTTACTATTCAGATCGAAGTTACTGTAGCAATCTTCAAAATTACTATTTATCTGAGAGAAAAACACACCAATTTATTCCCACAAACTCCTCAATCAATGTAAATTCAACATAATACTATATTTTCTTCTTCAATTCAACTCAATTTAACTTTTTTCATTTAGAATTTAACATAGTTTATTTGAATAAATAGTAACTTAATTATCAATTAATCATAAAAATTTAAAATTCAAGTTTTTATCGGGTTATAAAGCTTACCAATAACCAAAATTTGAAAAAAAAAACGATCGAATTTGAAGTCGTTTGGCAGAAAATTGAGAGGGAGAGAGGGAGAAAGGGTTACTGAAAATGAAAATGAAGATACTGGAAAGAACGGGTTGGGGGAAGAAATGGCTGAAATTGTTTTATTTTGGGTATGTAAAATATCAATTAGCCCCATATTCTTTTTAAAATTATAAAAATAGTTTAACACTTTTAAAAACTTTCATTTTAGTCCTTTTAAAAAAATTCTAAAATAATCTTTAATGTTTCAGAATCTTTACAATTAAGTCCAAAATTAATCCAAACACTATTTTCTTAATCTAAAATTCACTTATAACTCAACTTTATAACATTAATTTTGGACATAAACAAATAACACTATTTTGAGTCTAAAATTCAATTATTTACCCAAAATTTCTAAGTTACATGAAATTTTAATTAATTAAATAACATCAAATTATTCGACTAAATTTTTTAAATATTGCAGATGCTACAATTACAAATTTTCGAAATTACGGGCGTTACAGAGGATGTATAGCTATGTTGATAAAATTGGAAGGAATGATAAGATAGTAAAATTTCATGAAAAATTGTGTATCAATTGCTGAAATTGTTGAGCAGTGCCAGGAAAATCGAAAATAGAATGAGTTCCGGACCTCTAAATGTCGAGCCATAAAATTTTATAGAAACTAGATACGATAATGGTTATCATAGTAAAAAAAAACCTTAATGTTTCGTGAAGGGAAGAGTTCCTAGTAAAATTTGAAAATTGCTGCCATGTTATATCTTGCACATTGTCTTACATGTGCAGTGTGTAGAAATCTATTCAAAATTTGAGCATTCGAATTCAAAATACGGATCCGTAAAAAATGATAGAACTTAGACTTATAGAAAAACATTCTATCAAAAATTCATATTAAAATTTATTGCCGATTAATCATAGCAAGAATGTGAAGAAGTGTCAAAAATGGTCATAAAATAAATTGTGAACATCTGACTTAGACAACATCAATTCAAAAGTTGTAATAACTTAAATGTCTTAAGTTCTATTTGGGGTAAAATGTACATGCATAATATGATACATGTATAATATGATAGATGTATTCTCTTCTATTTCAGTTATGATTAAAAGAATTTCTAACGGTAGTTATGTACTGTAGATCGTCGACTCGAACACCAGTCGACCCCGTCTTAATTCGAAGTGCAGGTCCTGACGGTGAGTGGAATACTTAAACCTTCTTATGTTCGAAAGTGATGCTTATAATTATTTTAATGATTACGGTTATGTTTACAGAAAGATATAAAATTGTATTCATGATGCATGTATGTCTATAATATAGATATATGCTTATGAAATATATTTAGGATGCATATATTATGATATATATATATATATATTAATGGCACATATACTTATATATATTTATGGCATATATATTATGATATATATTTATGCTAAATATATATTATGCTATATTATATATTATGCTATATTATATATATATAGCATAAATATATATCATAATATATATACCATAAAGTAATGCAAAGAGTGGATGCTAATGCTGAGCATTGGAAAGCCAAGTTTATTGATGGCTTACCACCCCTTTTTGTAGAAAAGGTAAGAAAAAAACTGAAAGATCAAAATGATGGTTATAGTATTAACTATAATGAAAATACTTATAGTCATCTCATTAGTACCTGTACTAATGTAAGCCTGAGCATATGCAACGACATTAAGTTGAACTACCAACTTAAAAAACAGAATCTAACTAGAAAGAAAGAAATAGGAGAATTTTGTCAACAATTTTTTTATAACGTTCTTATTAATTATCCGAAGAAAAATAAGAGAAAATCTCATATTTATCCTAAGAGACATAAAGTAAGAAAAAAATCTTACTATAAATCAAAAGATAAATCGTACATGAAAAGTGGTTTTAAAAAATCACAATTACAGAAGAAGAAATCTGTAATATCTGTAACTTGCCATAAATGTGGTAAGAAAGGGCACTTTACTAATAAGTGCTTTACTAAACAGAAAATTAATGAATTACAGGATGAAGGATTAAGGATCCAATTAAGTAAGATATTACTTAATTCGGACAATGAATCCTTATCAGAATCAGAATTTGAAGAATTAGAGGAATTTGAAGCTATAGAAATTAATAGTAATTCATCATCTAATTCAGAACAATCTATTTGTAAAGGCAATTGTTCAGATAAACAGGATTATTGGAAAAACATTTGCCAAATGAATGGTTTATGTGTTTTATTCGATAATCAGGAAAATATAGTTCAAATAATTGAATGTATTAAAGCTAAAGAAATTCAAAAGAGTTTCTTTGAAATTCTTTTATCTACATAATTAAATAATAAATCATAAAAGCAATATGAAACTACTCATTATAGTTTACAAGAAGTGTTCAAAAGATTTGAACAAAAGCAGGATAAACCAATAACAATTCAAGAACTTAGAAAAGAACTTAATGAATTGAAAACATAAATAATAAGTTTAAAGAAACATCAATCTGATACAGATTTGAATGTTAATAAACTTAACAGAAAGTTTAACCTCTATGTAGACATTGTTAAAGGAATGTCTAATAAAGATGATTTTTCTACTTCTACTAAGGTAGAAGAAAATGATCTAATAATCAGTATTCTTAACAGAATAACTCACCAAAAATTGTATATTTAAATAGACATTATAGTAAGCAATGACTATATGATTGAAAATGCCATAGCTTTTGTTGATAGTGGTGCAGACATGAACTGTATTCAAGAAGGACTTGTACCTAGTAAATATTATGAAAAAAACTATGCAGTTCTTAACATCAACAAGTGGTACTCGTATGCAAACACAGTACAAGCTATCTAAAGCATATATTTGCAATGAAGGAAAATGTATTCCTTCAACTTTTCTCCTTGTGAGAAATTTGCATCAACAAGTTATTTTAGGAACTCTTTTCCTAAATGCTTTGATGTCAATACAGAAGATTGGTTCCACTAGAATCCTAGGTGCATATCAGGATAAAGAAATGAAATTTAATTTCATTAGTAACCCTGAAACCTTAATAGTAAATGAAATAAAAAATTTAATAATATCCAAAGAAAAACATTTATCTTTCCTTTAGAAAGAAATATATACATTGGATATTGAATAGAAGTTGAAAGATCCTATTGTTAAAAACAAAATAGGAATCTTAGAAAAACAATTTTCAACAGAAATATGTAGTAATGTTCCTAATTCTTTTTGGGAAAGAAAAAAGCATATGGTCACACTTCCTTATGAATCTCATTTTAATGAGAAAAATATTCCTACAAAGTCTAGACCAAGTCAGATGAAATCTGATTGTTTAGAACTTTGTAAAAAGGAAATACAGACTCTTCTTGATAAGAAACTTATCAAGAAAATTTATTCACCTTGAAGCTGTACTACATTTTATGTAAATAAAAATGCAGAGAAAGAAAGGGGAGTACCAAGGCTTGTAATTAATTACAAACCTTTTAATGGTGTTCTCCAATGGATAAGATATCCAATACCAAATAAAAAAGACCTATTAGATAGGTTACAATCAGCAGTCATCTACTCAAAATTTGATTTAAAATCTGGTTATTGGCAGATTCAAATCAATGAAGAAGATAGATATAAAACTGCATTTGCTGTACCCTTTGGACATTATGAATAGAATGTTATGCCATTTAATCTAAAGAATATACCATCTGAATTTCAAAATATAATGAATGAAATATTTTATTTATAGTTTGAATTTTGTATTGTTTATATTGATGATATATTTAGTATATTTATCATCAATGAATCAACATTTCAAACATCTAAAAATATTTAAAGATGTTGTTAAAAGAAATAGTTTAGTTGTATCTGCTCCTAAAATGAAGTTATTTCGAACTTCAATTAGATTTTTAGGATACTACATACATAATGGGAAAATTATACCCATTAACAGAAGTATTAAGTTTGCATCTAAATTTCCTGATGAAATTAAAGATAAAACTCAATTACAAAGATTTTTAAATAGTATAAAAATATAGCTCAAGATACTGCTATTCTTTATAGTAGACTCACTAAAAATCCTCTTGCATGGAGTAACGAACATACTAAAGCAATAAGAGTTATAAAACAGAATGTTAAACAATTACCTTGTTTATGTTTAGCTTATCCGAAATGGGAAAAAACAGTAAAGACTGATGCTTCTAATATTGGTTATGGAGGAATTCTTAAACAAAAGAATCTTAAAACCAATAAAGAAGAGTTAGTTAGATTTACATCTGGAATGTGGAAAAATGCTCAAAAGAATTATTCCATAGTTAAAATAGAAATCTTGGCAATTATTAAATGTATTGCAAAATTCTAAGATGATCTTTTAAATCAGAAATTTATTTTAAGAATTGATTGTAGTTCTGCTAAGTCTATTCTTAAAAAAGACATTAAAAATCTTACATCAAAACAAATCTTTGCAAGATGGCAATCTGAATTATCTGTATTTGATTATGATATTATTTATATCAAAGGAACTGAAAACTCTCTTCCTGATTTTCTAACTAGAGAATTTTTGCAGGAATCAATTGAAGAGAATGCAGAAGTTTCAGGGGGCGAGGCCTCCAAAATCAAAATATCCCATGCCTCCAAGGAGTAGGCAGAAAGAAAAGGGTTTTAAAAAATTACCCTTATCTTAATTCCCTGCTCTTATGAGCAAATCAGAATCAGGTTCTTCTTCTTCTCCTAAACCTACTGCTAAAGAGGTTTTAGAAAAAAAACCAGTGTATTTTCATAATACACAATTAGAAATAGTGTTGTATCCGTCTTTTGCAGATTTAACACTACAACAAAATTTTGATCCGTGGTATCTTAAAGAAAGATACTTTGCTAACCAGAATTTTTGTGTCCAAAACAACAAATTTCGTTATTATTACGAAGCCATTTTAACCGAAACCTAATATGTTCATATAGTTCATAACTATTTGACAGTAAAGGATAATAGAAGCCCAATAACATATTCTAAGTGTTATATTATTAGGGTAATCCATTTAATTGAATGGGGTTTAGACCCAACTAGACCTAGAACTTTAAAGTTAAATGGACAAGAGTATAATTATTGGGTTTATCAGAAAGCTTGGAAATATGCTTTCTATACCAGAATCCAGTAAGAAAACATTCTTGGTTCTTTACTATTAATCTGAAAATTATGGATACATCTAGACCCCCATTTCCTTTATGGTTCTACAAATACTGTAACCAAATTGGGCCTAAAATAGATATTTTACCATAAGCCCTATTTGCACCTTTTTCTTCTTGGTGTAAATATCATTCTCAAATTTCAAAGGTTAAGTCAGAAAAGTCTAATTTTAGCCCATCAAAGGTGAATACTTTTTAGAACCCAATAGGTCTACAGACCTTATAGTATTTCACTAAGTTCCAAATTAACTGGATTTGGAAATGGAATTTCAAATTGGGCTTTAACCAATTTGATTGTCCAATAGTTTAACGAAGTTTCTTTTACAAATAGTGGGAGAAATTTGAAATGAACAAAACCTTGGCCTAAGTGGTTGAAGTAACAGAAAAATACCAAAAATGGTATACAAAATGATTTTAGCCCAAAGTGCTCCAGAAACCAGTAAGGATTTCCAATTTTGGACAACTCCTATTTGTATGCTAAAAGATGAATTTCTTGATCTATTTGATGGAGAAATTCATATTAAATTATCGAAAAAAATGAAAGACAAATTCCTGTCTACAATGCCAACTCACCAGATAGGTCAAACGTCATATTCAACTCAACAACCTTAGGCTGATGTAGTAATGGCATCACCTCCTACTTCAATTGAAAATAATCAATATGTCTGCTTTACAGGAGAAGCTCAGCCACCAGAAGAATTTGAGGCTGACAACACACCATCTTTGGGAGACTACTCGGATGCCATGATAATGACCAGAAGGAGCATCTTTCCAAAGGCAAGAAGCCAGCTAATTTTTGATCCCAGAGTCAAGTATTATAGCCCAGCAACAATTAATGGTAGGAAGGATACTTTTGTCTGCCATTATTCAGAAAGAATCAAAAGCTAATGAAGACTAATGACCGACTCCATCATTACAAAAACACGTAAGAGTCTCCACAGTGACACTGTAGCAGTTACTGTAGCAGAGTGTCGGCAGTACTATTACACACTGTTCATTGTAGCAAAAACTATAGTTATGTTTGTATAAATTAAAAGGACTTCTGTTTAAGTCCTCAAGTTTTTGTTTTCCTGTTTTTCATCTTCTCTCTTAGAATCTCTCTGTAATCTTTCTACTATTTCTCAATAAATAAAATACTTTGTTCAAAAGTTTGTGATATACCGATCCTTATCCCTGTTGTGGTATCAGAGCCATTTCACTTCTTGGAGCAATCCAAATGTATGATCTGCTAAATCAGTATGAGCATGTATGTTTTAATATTTTAACATTATTTATTTTATAATAATTATTTAAGCATGGTTATTAGAATAACTTTATGTATCTATTTATGTTATGAATCATAGTCAGGCTAAGTATTATAAGTTACAAGATCGTTTAGCCTTTTAGCCAAGGATGGTGTTGTGGCATTTTAGATTTGTTTTAACCACCTACGGGTTACTTGTGAGACCTTGACCAGAGAATTAACATTAACAAAACATGAAAATTCTAATAATAATATTTGAATAAGAAATATAAAATCTTTTATGTTAAAATTATTATACATGCATGTTCAAACTTCATAATGAATACCTTTCATAGGAGTTTAACAAATCAAAACCAACTTGGGTCTGTAAAAAACTCAAAAATTATTGAGTTTAATCAAACTCAATAGCTGAATGAATGGACTATACCTCAGGTAGAGGCTAAGTCTATTTACGAGATTGAGATTTTTTTATTTTAAGAGTCAAAAAGCAATCAAAACAACCAAACAAACAATCTGTCTAGATCAATAAGATCAAACTTTAAGATTGCTAAATCTGAATGATGTGTAAAGGTATTTGCCTCGATATAATTACTTACATATTGAATGTGTCCAGATTGCTTTTAAACCATTAACATTAATTGGTTTAAATGCATCAATCCAAGCTTTTCTAAGAGATGCAAGATGTAATGACTTTTTGTCATCTCTAATGGGCATGGCTGAGACTAGTTTCTACCATGGACCAACGTATTTCAATGTATATCCGAACTTAAATCTGTCTCTAACAAATAAAAACTTGTTTGAATCTCTATCTTTGAGAATTCAAACAAATGGTTACGATTTCTTTGAGGGATCAGAAACCATAGCAGTAATTTACAAGATCCATTTTAAGGTTATGAATACCATGGGTCTTAATGCAAAACTGAGAAGTGAACCAGGAAAAACTATTGTCATTAATAGTAATAGTATGACTACCAATGTAGTTATTCCTAGATTGATAAAATGGAACGAAATACAGTTTCCTGAAAGCTGAATTGTTCAAGAGCAGTACCCCCTCAAACTGTATTTAACATAAAATTTGAGCAAATAACTTAACTCTAGAAGGAGATGTTGAGATAAGATTTACCAATAACAGATCAACTAAATTATTAAGAAGTCCATCAACTTTTAATAATAGAAATCAGTCTTTGAGACAACTTGAGCTAGGTCAGTCTTCAAGACAATCCAACATTGATGATAAACTTGTGTATAGGGTTTCTGAACCACCATCTAGTAGACATTCTATCTCCAATGATGTTGTAGAACCTAGAATACAAGGTACTAGATTGTTTGAAAATCAAATTCCATTTGAAATTTATGCAGATAATCCAAATCAGAATATTGAGCAGGATGATCAACTTAGGAAACCTCTCCTTATATCAGACATGAGTTTTAACATAGTATAGATCATGAATAGTAAAACAGAAAGTGAAAAAGAATTTATACCAGTATCTTTTATAGAAAAGTATAGCCGAAGAGAATATTTATTAGACTATAACAATGAATTCAGAAATTGGTTTGAATCATGTTATTTTATAAATATTAGAAAGCAACTTTGGAAGTAATTTGCTTCTGATCTAAAAATCAAAACCATGGAATTTATTGATTGGTTTAATGAAAAATATCCTTATCCTAGAAGATTGGAAGTAATAATCAATCATAATAGGATTTGATCAAGAACAAAGGGAAACACAGTTAATTCTGTGTTTCCTCCAACAGAAACTTTAAAGTTAAAGTATCACTCTAACATGATAGAAGCTACTGCATTTAGTGCAAGAGAAAATACTTTAACAAGACAATAGAATTTTACCAATTTAAATTTACAAACAATTGGTAATTAACTAAACAGGGTAGAAGATATCCTATCATAAGTAATACATAAGATCAATACAGATGAGGATATTCATAGTTCTAGTCAAATTAGAAATCCTATTGAAAGTGTTGATATTAAACCTTCAATGAAGGATGAAGGATTTAAATTATCTAATCAGAAAAGAGATACTGAATTTATTGATTTACTATTGAGTAAAATAAACAATTTAAAAATTCAGACTCTTGAAGAACTTAAACCAATGATTAAAATTGAGAAACTAATTTCAAAGGTTGAGAAATCGACCATATCAAAATTAGGAGTTGAAAAACCAACTTCTAAAACAGAATCCGAATCAGAAATCTTGAAAGAAGATTTCAAGAAATTTGGAGAATTATTTAAGGAAGAATTTAATACAGAAAAACAAATTCAAAATGATTCAGAAATAAACATTTCAACTTTAAATAAAATAGTACGAACATAATCTAAAATCAATTCAAAATCTAAAAAGGAAACAGAATCTACATTAGTAAATCAAATTCATAATGTAGAATCTTCATTAAATAAAATCGCTTATTTAATGAAGATTCCATAAAGAAAACATATTATAAAAGGCCATCTCCAATGGATTTATTATATGAAGAAAACATTTTTAGAAGTCAAAATTCCTATAATGGGAAAACCATTTATGAGTGGAATCTAGATAGTACAACTGAATATCAAACTTATGAAATAATACATCAAATTATGATGTATGCTTCAATTTGCAAAGCAACCGATAATTCTGACAAAGAAACTGCTAAATTCATTATTAGTGGTTTTACTGGAAGTTTAAAAGGCTGGTGGGATAATTGTCTCACAAAATTACAAAAGCAGGAAATCATTAACAAAGTTAAGGTAAAACCTTCAACTTCTACTTTTGTTGATGATGCAGTATATACTCTTATACAAACTATTTTACTTCATTTTGTGAGATCTAGTTCACAAAGAAGTGAAAAGAGTATAAAGATTACAAATATATATATATATGCATGAAATGTATATATATAAAAATATATCATAATATATATACCATAAATATATAAATATATATAAATTATGATAAATAATTATGCTATACATACTATAATATGTTATGATATATGCATATATATATATATATATATATGGAAGTGTTGATAAGGTATGAAACTATGGCTAGGAGGAGGACTATGAGTTTGACATGAATTGGATATATATGACATGTATATACATATGATTGCATGAATGTGAGTATGTAGCAGATTTGATCCATGAATCTAGATATAATCCCTCTGCCCGGTCAAGTGCGTAGCCTTAGGTATAGATTGTCCCTCTATCCAATCAAGTGTGCAGCCCTAGATATGAACTAGACAAGTATATATAGGTAGGGGATGGGTATACTTATATGTGTATATGATGAATCCAGATATAAATGTCCTTCTATCTGATCAAGTACATAGCCCTGGACATGGACCAGACAAGTATATAGGAGCATGGTATTCATATTTATATGCTTGTATACGATGGTACCGCGATATGTATGAAAATCAAACATAAGAATGATGATGTGAAATTTGATTTTCTTAAAAGATATATATATATATATATATATGATTAGCTTATCAACATTTTCTTTCCGCTCACTAAGTCTTCTCAAGACTTACTTCTTTCCTCACTTCAGTTTTGTAGGTTATATGTATATGATCCAGAGGTACAACAGTTTATTTTGAAGACAAACCAGTGAATTGGGATACATCATGCAGTCACTAGGGGTTTTGGGTCCACACATGCATTATGGTGTCTAGTTCGGACATTATAGTCCTAGATTGTATTTTATAAAACAATGATCATGTATATATACATATTTTAATAATGGTTGTACTATATGTATATTTTGGGCATAGAGTCTTTTGCAAATTTTCTAATAAACTGAATTCATTTAAAGAATGTGATGATGTGTTGACTTAAATGAGTGCATGTATGCCAGTATAATCCAAATATAACATGTTACAGAGAATATGTCCTTTAGTGGTATAATAATATAAGGTTAAAGAAGACAAGGGGGTTCTTGTCTTCTACAGGTCACGTTCTAGGAATTCTGAAATGTGACAAAATTACTGAGTGTAGCTGTGAGATTTATTGAGATTTGGGTGTAATTGAAGTTTTGGTGTGAAGGGAAATTACTGAGTGTAGTTGTAATAATTTTTCAGATAGAAAATTTTTTTCTTGTTGTCCTTAACCACTATAGTTTTTCTCTAGTATATGAATTTTCTACCTAGCATTTTTTTATCTATATCTTTATTTATTATTTGTTTGTTATATTTATTTTAGGAGATCTCGTACTTATATTTCTTTTAAAGAGTTTTTTTTTTAACTTATTTTGTTCTTGTCTTGTAGCCTCACACAACAGTTTTTTCTACTGAATACAAATGGTAGTGATTCATAAGTTAATTCGAATTTAACATTAGATGTGCCTATCAAGTTCTCAGTAAGGTGTCTATCAGTCTAAGTTGAGGAATCAGGAAGGATGGAATCAATCCGAATAGAAAATTATGGAAAATTAGTTCTACGATTCAAAGTTAATTGAACCAGATCGAAACTGGTAATGAAAGTATTAACAGGCCAGTCTAGTCCAGTTTGTCATACAATTCGAATCTGGTTCATGAAATGAACCTTTCAGGTTCAACATTTTTTTTTTAATTTAATTAAAATTTAAAAAAATATTTTATAAATTACCAAAAATTATAAAAAAATATCTCTGACGGTGTTAATTTTTATTAATTAATTAAAAAAATACAAAGAGGGAGACATTTCAGTCTGAAGCTCATAATTTTTTTTTACATTCAATCATACTTTACAATAATAAATAAAAAAAACAAAACAAATTAATTAACTAACAACAATAATTAATTAATAATTTATTTAAAATTAATAATTAACAATAATAATAAACAAGTGAATACTAATCAAAATTTAAATTAATTAACAATTTTTTTAACTAACAAACTTTAGTAATTAATAATTAAAATTTTACAATTAATTAAATACTAACTCTAATTTTTATATTGAATTAAATTACTAATCTCATTAATTTTAAAATTATTAACTAAATTAAATACTAATAAAAATAACTAAAATTTTAAAATTAAATAGTAACAAAATTTTAAAAATTTATAACAAAGTTAAATACTAATTAAAATTTTAAAATTATTAATTAATTTAAATTTTTATTTTTTTAAATATAACCCACAGAGTTAAACCGACCCGAACCGCCGCCTCAACCCAATGAATCATACTTAAACGGGTCCGAATAATTTCAAACCAATTATTGGCCAAACTTTCGATTCTAAATTAATAAAACCAACAAAGCCCAACTATTTAGACTCAAAATCAACTCAAACCGATTGAATAGTACTAGAGGCCAATTCGGACCCAAATCAACTCAAACCGATTGAATAGTACTAGAGGCCAATTCGGACCCAAATTTTAACTGTTGATACGATTCAAAGGCCAACCCGACCTATTAAACGCCCCTAATTCTCAGGAAAAGCCGGGACTCTATTTGGATGGGCTGGTAGAAGCAGACGATGTACTCTCGGCTTGTTTATTTTACGTTCTGCATAGTTTTTCAATGAACGGTATATTACAGACAATATTTCAGTAAAGCAAACTGGAAAGAATGCAGGTGAAATTGCCCAAAATCAAAGTAAATGATTAAATTGTCTCAAGGATAGTTGACAATCAGTATTTTTGTAAAATAATAATGATCCTATAGCATTTCTTCAAAAAAAAAAATGAAAGCTGAAATTGTTTCTAATTTCTAACATTGAGGCAGCAATTTTGGAACTTAATGTTAATAAATCTAACTGTGGAAACAAAAACGTAAAATAGATTAGTTCATTTAGTTGTCACGTCAGCCTCCCAAGTCTCTAAATCCACCTGCATATGAAAATTATTGTCAAGTTGCAGCATTGTTTCTTGATACAAGAAATTAAGCAGCAGACAGAAACAAACCTTGTACATCTATTCACTGGGCAAAGACACATTGATATCCGGAGATGGTCGCTGACTAGTTGTGGTTTCTGAGCCATTCCATACAGCACATAGGGAAGATGTGGTATTTGGCATTTGTTTATCCTTAGTTGTGTTTTCTACTTCTGCATGGCTTTGTCCCGGCAATGGAGTTGTAGGAGTTAAACAGGTTTCCCCATCTGGGTTTGCTTGAGAAATTGGTCTTGCTGCTGTCACTGTTTCAGGAGCACCTGGGGACGACATAGATGTCATCACCTGCTCTCGATGGTGTTTCCTTTTGTGTGTCTTGTAACCATTTGGCATGAAACTTCCTACCACAATCTACCAAATAAAGCACACAAACATAAGTCACAAAATTACCAACCTTATAGTTCCCAAACACAGACAGATGCCTACAATTTCTGACGTGTAAATAAAATTTTATCCTAACACCCTTTATACATTAGGGAAATGCTACTTTATTTATTTACTTCCAAAAAATTGTGATCTCTATGGGGAAAATGATTTAGAACGTTGGTTAAAAATGGAGATTAACCAAGTGGTTGAATGCATTGGTGATCATGGGTTTAATTTTAAACAACTCAAATGGAAGAAGGGATTAAAGAACTTACCTGGATAGGGCTAGCAGCCAGTAATAAACCAGCAACGCCACCGCCTATAACACGGCCATCAGGTCCAGCCAGGGAAACACTCAATCCACCAGTCCTACTTCTAACGCCACCAGTATCAGTGACTGTGAATGAACCAGATAACGAGAGTATCTCAAAGCGACCCTGCAATGAATAGTTGAATTATTATTTAAAAGCATATTAAAATCAAAATCTCATTGAACCTGTGTCTATCAATAAGAAATATAAATTTTAATCACAATAACATCACCATAAGATGACATTATCTCTAGATGAAACAACAACCAAGTGAATGGTCCAGAAATTTTTTAAAGTTAGCATAGTAATTCTCAAATGGGGCTCAATGGCATGCTGTAATTTACAGAAAAAAGTATATAAGAGGTTATGAGCCACACTTTTAACATCCATTTTAAGACCTGTTTTGTGGAAACAGGTGAAACAACTCTCACTTGAAATTGTTGTGTCTTGGAAGTATGTGGAATATGACCGCAAGTTAAAAGGTTCCACAAGGACAAAAGTTTGACCGGCATCAATTAGACTAAAGTTCAGGCTCTAGATTGAGCAGCCGGCCAAAATAAGAGTTTTATGGACTGCAATCAATCCAATTAACAACTATATTCGACGGAAAAGGAAAAGAAAAATCCTCATTAGCAATGGATAAACATTATCATGAACATCTCCTACTCATAATGAATACGTTCAAATAGTGTAAGACTAAAATATAAACGGATGCATGATTATCGTCACAGATATCACATGTTCTATGGGCATGTATCATGCCGCATAGTGGAAATTTGAGTTCCATTACCCCTTAAAGCACAACTATTTCCCTGATTGAAAAGTGTGCACTTTGGAATCACCTTTCTTAATCTCCTTTATGCTGCTGCGTAGACTTCTATAAATAATTTTTTATTTAAATATTGAAAGGTAGAAGAAGATGGCGAAACTCATCAATCCAACTAGTCAGGGTAGCAGCAGAGAGGAAAGCGAGAGAAAATCTAAGAAAAAATGCTTATGACTATCCTTGTGAAGCAGCTTATGTTTATAAATACATATACAATTTAAGTTAAGCTGATCGTGAAAATGCATGCTGTAGAACAACTCAGACACAGAAATTTTCCACTGAGATAACAGTAACAATGGACTTACAATATCCTTATACGAAAGAGCCAAAAAAAGCACATAGACACATTCAAAGAGTGAATTTTAGTTGTAAGTTTACTGGTTCAAATATAGAAGGGCACAATCACATTTAGATGCAAGTCATTAAACTAAAAATTAAAAAAATAAAACAAAACAAAATATAATTTCAGTGGCATTCGTCCTACCTTAGGTTTAGGATCATACCTCATATGTCAAGATACCACCAGAAGACCCAGGTTGGCGAATAGTAACATTAGAAACAGCTCCATTGGCAGAGAGAACACAAATTCCTCGAGGGCCCTTCTGAGAAAATGAAAGAATCTTCCCTGCAACATCCTGTAAGTAGGATCTCCACCATCATATAGATACACACACACACACACACATTGAAGAAGACTCATAATCCCATTCACGAGATTCTAACTAGTCACAACTAATCAATTCACGAATGTATTTTAAAAATTAGAGGGACCATTATCATAAGTGACATAAATTTTTATATTACCTCCCCAGTATTAACAGCGACCACATGCGGAGTGAAATCCCCTCCAGCTGTGTTGGCAAACAACTCGCCTTCAAAGGTCAAAGCCATATGAAAAACATATCAGACAAACAATATAAAGCAAATGCTGTCAAGTACTCAATATTCGGCCCATTGCATTTAGATCATCAGAGAGAAATCCTGTTATCAATATTTAAGTAACAATCTTATTATCCTGTAGCGAACACAAACCCCAATTTTATTTGCCTTAAACAAATCCAATTCCATTGAAGCTACAAACTCCTCTGTGGTCGGTTGAAATAATTAATTAAGATCTCAAACCCACCATAAATCAATCAACTCTTTCAATTCTTCAAACAAGAATTTATCAACCAACCACCTTTGTGGTTGGTGAGACAATGAAGGACCAAAATTAAATTAATAAAGAAGAAAGGTTTGTTCTTTATTATAATTCTCCTCCTACTTTAATTTCTTCTGGAAAAACTAAACACTGTGCAATTATTTTATTTTATTTTTATTGTTATGTAACTTGAGTATTGTTTACTCAAGAAAAAACAAAACACAATATTTTAATCTCCATTCTTTTCCTGCATTTTCTTAGTAACCAAACACCTTTATGAAAAGTAAAAACTGTTGTTGGAAAATACCTAACGAAGCAAGAAGCTGCCAATTACCGGAGCCAGCAGGCCTTCCACGACCCCGTTTTGAAGAAGAAGAAGTGAACTCAGGAGAAGGAGTCAAAGAAAATCCAGGAGGTGATGATGATGATGAAACAACTGCGTTATAAGATGGAAATCTCAAGTTTCCATCAGAATCATACTTTCTTGGCCTCCCTCTCTTTTTCTTCCCAAACGAATCCACACTGCCACTATTCCCTTGGGGTTTTGCCATTGTTACCACTGTTGCTGCCGCTGCAGCTGCCTCTCCGCCAAGATCGATATTTCTCTCCATGCTGACTATGTTCATCGCCTGCGTTGGCCGCGGCTGTGAAAACAAAACGTTGCTGCTCACTGGCGGCGGTGAGTCAGTGTACGAATCACCACCAGGTGACCCAGATACTGTGCTCTCTTTCTCTTCCATTGAAATGGGTCGAAGAAAGTAGGTAAAGCAAGGAAGTACGAAGATAGTGTATTGTGTTTTCAAACTATTTTTGTTTGTTTTATTTTTTTAATTATTTGTTTCTGGAAGTAGAAGAAATGAAAGGTATGTGAAGTTTGAAGACTGGAAATGGCGCCAGAAGTAGAAGGAGCTGTAGCTTTTTGAAGTTCGGTGATAGAGAGGGGTGAGAAATTTTATAAACTTCCCTCCATTAATGGAGAAGAAAAATGAGTCTCAGAAAACTGGTCTCTTCATTGTCTAGACTCCACAGTTAATGTGATGAGTAGAATTACCAGAAAACCTTTAAATACCCAAATTAACCTTTTAAATTTATTTTAGGGATAAATGCAAATAGGTCCACAGGTTTTGATAAAACAACAAATGAAGACATAATTTGACAATTCAAACAATCCTATTACTGTTATGAATTTATTTGTTACAAACAACTAAAGTATGTTCTAATTTATCATTTTGTTAAAAATAAGGGACTGATTTTGTTAATACCCAAACAACAATAAACATTTTGGAGAAGTAAAATAACAATTGAAGAGGGTGTTAAGTGTCTTTTCAAAATAAAATGGAGGGGCAAAATGGGAAGAAGGGAAAGAGTTAGTATAGTTTAATTGTTAGAAGAACAAGACAGCTTTTGTTTGTTTGGATTAAAAATGCAGTCAAACGTAAAACTGGTGCTTTGCTGTTAAAGCTATAAACCCGCCATATAATAATGCTTTTTTATTATTATTATTATTATTATTTTATTTTAGTAAAATAAAAAAGTGTTCAAATCCCTAACTTACGTTTCTCAACCTAATTGGAATCCGAATTTTAATTTGTTCTCATTATAATTAATTATTAATTATCGTTTCTTTCACGTTCTTTGATTTGGGCACCTTCTTTTATTTGATAAATAGGGCAACCCACAGAAGGTTGTTTTTTTTTTTTTTTTTTTTTTTTTTTTTTTGTTATGAGACAACCCCCTTCAAAGTTGAAATTAAATGCATTTACAGCATTATTAAGTCATAACCTACCTCGGGTTAATGTACGATATTTTTTTCTATAATTATATTTAAATATTTAAAACAAAGAAATAGTTATACATACTATATTTCTTTAATTATATAGTTATAATCTTTAAATTTTTTGTCACACGTTATAAATTTTAAGTTATATTTTTTAATTTATACCTTAAATTAAAAAAAATATATATTTAAGAATTTCAACAAAAAAGGTTTGAGAATTGCATTAAAAAATTTAAAATAGTACAGTAATATATCTACATGGTAAATAAATAACAACTCTAAAGGGTTTATCTATGTACAATTTATTGAAATCTTTTTGTCTAAATATTTTAAAAATTAACAATAAAAAATAAAAAGTGACTCAAATTAAAATGATTTATTAACAATTAATGAAATATATATATGTTATTGAAAAAATATATATTTATATATGTAAAACCCTTATAATAGAATCACAATAAATATATATTTTCTATTTTAAGTAATGTAACATTAATTAATTAGGCAATAAATTTCTTTTATAAATTTTAAAATAATTTATTGTACGGTCTCATCTTCTAATTAATGAATATCATATCATTTATTTATAATAGAAAACTCAAAATAATTAGTTTTACTCATAATATTTTTTAGAAAACACATTTAACATATGTTTTTAATTGTAAAGCATTTAACATTTGTTTTCAATAAGAACGTTTCATATATATATATATATATATATTTAATATTTTAAATTGTTTTTTGTATATGTATAATTAAAATGAAATAAATTCTCAATTACATTACGTTAAAAAAATATTAAAAGGTATTAAAGGGGTACCCAACCACATGGCCTTAAAATTAAAATCCAAAATTAAGAAATAAAGAAGGTAGAAAAAGCAAACACCACCGTTGACTACCCTGACCAAACACGCGCTCTTTTTCTAACGTAAGCAATGAGGTTTTGATTTTCTGTGCAAATCCTCACTGTAATAAACTTTAGTCATCCTTTGACCGTTCACTCCATTTTCAATTCTCATTGAGATTCTATGGCCCACAAGAAGATGGGCTCCACTCGTGGGCTCTGTTTGAGAGATAGGGCATAAAACGGCAGCGCTTTTGTAGACTTAAACGACCGAAAGAATGGTTGAATTGCTGACAAGCAAAATCTAAAAGCAGATACGTCATGTTTCGTTTCGATACGTTTCGGTGTTGTGTGTATATATATACACACACACACACATATATATATAATATATTTTTTAATTTATTTTTATCACAATTTTTTATTCATACTAATTCAATCAATTGAGGGTTGTCGTTAATCAAATTCAAGGGCGGTCTCCATTAATCTTCAAACTACATGCACTCTAATATTATATTATTAAAATAAACAAATAAAATAATTTTTTTTTTAAAGCTACTGCATGCTTCTGCCCTTTGAAAGATTGGGGACCACCAAAACAATACTATATATTCTGCATAAATATGTAAAACAACAAATAATCATTCCCTCACATGAAATAAACCAATAAATGATAAAATTAATAATAATAATATTATTATTATTATTATTATTTTCACTCGATAATAATTTATTAATCCAAGTTTTTTAATAATTAATTTAAGATTAAGGTATTATATCTTTTAACTTATAATTATTATAACTAAATTTTTAAATAATTACATAAATAAATAATTAGTTGATAAATATTGTATACCTCCATGTAGGAATATTACTTTGTGAACAATTTGGTAAAAAAACATACTTACATTTTTTTTTATATTCTTTTAATTGTGAGTTGATTAACTAAAAGATTAAAATATCAATAGTTTATTTATTTATTTTAAATAAAACTATAATTTTCTCATTCTTAATTAATTTTTTCGTTCTTTAATTTATTTATATTAGGAATTTATTTATAATATAAAAATTAAATCAACTTACATAAATATCATTAATATATTATCATATTATTTTTAAATAAAAATATATTAAAATTTTATAATACAATTATTATGGTATAAAAATACTCTAAATAATAAAAATTAGAATATTTCATTATTATTATTATTAATTAAAATCATTTGAATATATATATATATATAATAATTTTTTAAATATAAATTATGAATTTTATATGAATGAGTAAGTTAAAGTTTTACTTTAAAAAATAAATAAATTAGAAGTTTTTTAGTTTTTTAGTTAATCAACTCACCATTAAAGGAATGTAGAGGAAAAGTAAGTATGTCTTTACACAAATTTTGTTTTTGCAAAGTGATATTCCTAAAATGACCATATTTTGGACTCTATTTACATATATGACCACATTTAATTCAATTTTATCCAAATGATTGGTTTCGTCAATTTTAGACAAATTTACCCCACATAACCACTTTCTTTTAATTCAATAAATACTCGAAAATCACTCACTTACATCACTTTAGGAGTATCATTTTCACCAAACATTGATTATTCAAACTTTTGAAAAATTTTTGTGGAAATTGATAGTGAAAAGATTCTATCGTATTTTCGTAGTTGGAACGAACGTAAAAGTTTTTTAAAATAATTTTTTGTGTATTTTTTCACCAATTTTTTATTGATTTCAAATCAATATGTGCATGATTAATATTAGAATTTGATTTGGGTGTATGTGAAATTAATTTGTTGAATTTTGATAGTGAAAAACACCAAAAAAAAAAAAAAAACTCCCAAAATTTAATATGTAAAGCTCAATACGCCATAAAAGTCTTAGAAAAACAACACAATTGAGCTCGAACTCGAGTATGTAATTGGGCTCAAATTCGAGCCAGACTACAATTGGGCTTGAATTCGAGCACATAATATAGATCGAATTCAAGCCTCATATCAATTAAACAAATTTTCTTTAACCTTCATTATTTTCATGAATTAAACAAATTTCCTTTAATCATATTAGCATTAAATAATATTATATATATATAATATCGTTAATATTTTCGTCGTCCTCCTTCTCATCATGATCATCGAATTCGAGCTAGACCCACGATTGGGCTCGAATTCGAGCACGCAATATGGATCAAATTCAAGCCACATGTTAATTGAACAAATTTCTTTTAACCTTCGTTATTTTCATGAATTAAACAAATTTTCTTTAATTATATTATCATTAAATAATAATAATAATATATTATTATTATTATTATTATTATTGTCGTTATTATTATCGTCGTCGTCATATCATCATCGAAAGAAAGTCATAACTATTCCACTGAAGAAATTATTCATGTGTGGCTTTCTTTTAAGAAGAAGAAGAAGGCACCATCATCATCATTCATATATGGCTATGCCATAGAAGAAATTATCCATGCATGGCTATTTCCATAGAAGAAGAAGAAGAAGTCAAGGGTGAAATTTCGAGCGCCATTTTGCATCTTTTTTAACGCACAGTAGTGCTAAAAATCAAGCGCCATTTTGTACTTGAAGTTGAGTGTCATTTTGCTCTCAAAAAGTAGCACTAGTGTTGCTTGAAATCGAGTGCACGGAGCGCCAGTGTGCGCTAGAAAGAGTGTGAAGAAATCCAGTATCAACTTCTTCGTGTGACAAGCGATGCCTTTGTTTCTATATATTTCATGTCCAAAACAATATATTTATGAAATCAAGTAGAAATTCAACACATGCAGACATTGATTTATGGAATTATGTAAAAAGAAATTCTTTTTTGTATGTTAAAAGTAACTAGTCATACGAGGAAAAACTTGTCCAAAATTAACGAAATTGATTATATTGATAAAATTGAATTGAAACTGATCATTTTGATAAAATTGAATTGAAATAGGTCATGCTCTTAAATGATGTCCAAAATAAGGCCATTTAAAAAAAAAATTTACAACTGGAGGCTTAGTTTGGTTTCAGGCCAATTTAAGCATGACCTGTTGGGTTAAACCGACGGTCCGAGCTAGTTCAACCTAGTGAGTCATGCTTAAAAAAAATGTATTGATCTTATCTTTTAAAAGTATAGATCTGGTCGAGTTTATAATTTATTTTGAAGTATTTGACTTAAAAGTATTGATCTGCTCAAATAAAGATACCGATTTAGTCTAAATTGTAATTTTTTCTAAAGTCTCTGACTTGAAAGTATCGATATTTTAACTTGAATATATGATACTTTTATATATATCGATCTATTTGAATGAATGTATCGATCTGGTCTAAGTTATAATTTTTTTTAAAGTCTTTAAATTAAAAATATTGATACTTTGACTTGAATGTATCGATTTTAAGAACTCCATGTATCGATCCTCGAAACTCTATGTATTGATCCTATTGGCTTATACACAGATTTTTCTTACAGAAAATGTTTAGTTTTACACAATTAATAATATATAATCATATACTATTATTAAAAACATGCATCAACATCATATATTCATATTGCAAGTGAATCAAAATAGCAATCTCTCTTATAGTATCATTAACAATGTATAAACATATTAGTCTCTCCTTTAGTTTATCACATTTAACAATATATACTCATATTACAAGTAAAATTGACATCATTAAGAACCATATCCACATTCACCATCAAGTCAATCTTATTCATCATCAAAAACATATAAATACATCAATTTATTTAACAACATATGTTCATCATAAAAAATATATCAATATATTTAACAACATATATGCATTGTCAAACCAATCTATTCATCATCAAAAACATATAAATACATCATCCCTTATTGTATTTTTTAATTAATAAATAAAAATTATTGTCTGATGTATTATTTTATATAATTTTTGGTAATTTTTAAAATATTTTATTTAATTTTAATTAAATTAAAAAAATATTAAATCGACAGACCCATTCCATAAATTGAAATCAAACTATATGACAAATTGGACCACCGAAATCGAACTATATGACAAATTGGACCAAAATTGGCTTGGAACCAAAACCAGTCTGGAACTAGAACTGGAACTGTCCTTGTCCATTAATGATTCCATTTCTAATTCCGATCCGGTTCAATTAACTTCGAATCATAGAACCGACTAGAACCAACTCGCCATAGTTTTTAGTTTGAGTTGGTTCCATTCTTTTTAGTTTCTCGACCCGGATCAAACCGACCCGAAATTGCCAATTCCAAACCGATATGCACCACTAGGCTAGGCTATGCCTACAGCGTAGCCAAATCCCAAAAAATCATTAAATACACTCAAAAACTAGTTTTATATATATCCTTCAATTAAGTTCCAAAAAAGAAAATTAATATATATATATATATACATATCCAATCACCCCAATAAATTTTATTAAGTATAATTTTTTCTACTTAATTTTTTAAAATTACTTTAACTTATGAAATTTGTATCTCTTATTTTAATTAGATTAAAAATAAATTGTATTTCTTTTTGAGATCATAGATTAATTTAAGGAAACAATTGAAACACTAAAAGATTGATATATTTTATTGCGATAAATTTTAAAATATGTATTATCTTTTTGAATTATATCGAGGTTTATTTGAAACAAAAAGTAAAAAAAAAAAAACTAATTTAATTTATAAATTAAATTGTCTTATAACGATACTTCTTGTTTTTACAACAATGATAGAGCATGCATTTTTAACAATAAATTTTAAATTTATTACAAATGGAATATAAAATTTTGATTATAACTTTCTATATATAAAATTATTTTTTTTGTAAAATTATTTCAATTAATCGTAGTTACAATAATTTTTTATTTGTCTTAATGATGTGACAAATAAAATAATACTTCTACAATACTATCATATGAATAAAACACAGTGTTATATGTAATCAAGGACTGGCCAATGATATGATATTTATACTATATGTTTGTATAACACAATTGATGAAGAGAGTTTTTTTTTTTTTTAAAACGCCGAAAGAATTGTCGTGTATATATATATATATATATATATATATTTTATGGACAAAAGGTATATACATCCTAAAAATTTGATGTAAATGATAATTATACCACTTACATTGTAGAAAATAATATTTGTATTCTCATTTGTTAGTTTTGTTCATTAAGAGCTATTTAACTAATTTTAACTTGTACAATGATCTATATACCTTTGGAAGACAAAATCTAAATAACAAAGTTTGTAATTAAGAAAGTTATGGATATGGAATACTTTATTACCTTTTTGTTTCCAATATATATTTTAAACTTTCATTTTCAAAGTAAAATAGAAACAGCACAATCTCAAATGAAGATAAAATCGTATTAGTTTGAATACAATTTTATATGTGTAGTACTATTATAGACATAAATAATAATATAATAATTAATTAATTAATTAAAATATCAATTACTACAAATTTTAATATTCTACCTCCATAAATACAAATCAAAATCAAAATTAAAATTAAAATTCTAGCACTAATGAAACATTTGTATCTAATTGTGCTACTACTTTGATACAAATAAGAAATTATCATATATCATATTATTTTAGTTTGAACTTTGAACCTGACTTCATGAATAATAACTAACATAATGTTTTTATCTAATAGGTCCATCATTTAAGATATAATCTCATATTCTCTTTAAAAAAAAAAAGAAATTAAAAAGAATAATAATTTTGGTTATATATTTGAACCACGAATAATTGATATGATTTCGAATAGGTTAAAATCAACTATTATTTTTCATAATTTGTCTTCAGTTAGTCCTTTTATCACCAACAATTTCTTTGGAAGTAAAGAGAAGAAGCGGGACAAAGAAGATGCTTGCAGGTATATATATATATATATATATATATTATATTCTTCCAGTCATAAAAAACGGCTGGATTGATTCGTTAAAAAAATCAAATCATATATTAAATGATTAGAAAATCTAATTTAATCTAAAGATAAAATCTACATACAACAAACAAGAAGATTTTGGAAGATCTACCCACGACCATTAGATTTTTCTTACTTTATTTTTGTTGTATTGATATTTAATTATAAATATAAATTAATATGATAGTATTATATTATTATTTGTATACACTATGATCATAAATTCTTATATTATTAATATTATTTATTTAAATAACAAGAGAAGAGATAGATGAGAAGAGAAGATAAGATGATTGAAAAAAGGGGAGATTCCCTACCGAGGAGCATGTGGGGGTTAAGGAATTTCAAGGTAACAATTTGCTAAATAAGTTATTAAATTTTATATATTTGACACTTCAATGTGGGCTGCCCCTATTAGAATTATATATTTGGTTTTCCAATACATACATGATATCATCTATAAGAGAAAATAAAGGGGGACCACTGTAGGTGTAATTTAATTTTATAAAACAAATTTGAGTAAAAAGCAGCAGGGGCTATAATTAAAAGTTAACCATGTGGGTTGATTTGAATTTGATGCTACTTAATTCTCTCAGTATTTATTTATTTTCTTTTACAACTACTTAGTTGGCATTTTCTTCCCTTTCGGCTAACTTGCCCTTGTAAAATTGTTCCCAAAAGTTTTATTGTTCAAATAATATGATATTAATTAATAACCATCCTGTGTCAATTGACGAAATCTTTTGAATTAATATAAAAGGCATGAGGTTCAAACTCCACTCACCCAACCCAACCCAACCCACCCCAATTGTTTGAACTTATGCGAGTTTAGATAGGAATAAGATCATTTGATACCATCGTACATATATATATATATATAAAGTTTAAATCATTCACTAATTTAATATGTAAGTTTAAATAGAAGTAAGATAATCCGGTACATAAACAATAGATAAATCATCAAAAAAATATGAATAAAAAATAAATAAACTAGAAAAATATGGATAAAGATTCAGAAATAAGATAATACAAATTTTTTTTATTTTTTTATTTAATATTTAAGAGTTTTGATAAAGACAAAGATTTTGTACATTTAATTCTTGAAACTCTAAAAGAACGATAACTTTCATACCATCATCACCACAAATCATATTTGGTTGTAGTGGTTTGAGTCTATTACTTTCATACTTTCTATTTTATGGTGTGGTTTCATATAATATCAAATTTTAAATTTATATATATACATATAATATTTTAATTTTGATATTACACTTAAATATCTGAATTGTTTGTTATTTTATTTTATTTTGATATAGAATTATTTGACCTATTCTTTGGTATTTTATAGCGACTTTGGAATTCTTTATTATTGATTTTTTTTATTTAAAACAAATTGAATGCTAACAAAAAAAATAAAGAAAAAAAATTATATATGAAATTTTAAAATGGGCCAATTAGGATATTTCAATGCCTTGCATGCATAGAATTAAGAACACAATCGTGGAGAAAAAAGAAATCTATGACAATCATGAAGAAACAATAAGGGAAGTTGTTACTTTTTCAAATCTCTCGTGATCTTAAATTGATATTTAATCATTTTTTTTAAATATAATATATGATAGTATTAATTGATTTAACTGATAAATTTTTATTTTTTAAATTAATACCAAAAGTCTGATATTCAAATCAGGTTCATATTATATTAGAAAGGAGTTAAATTTTATTTATTTTTTTAAATATTTGAATATATATATATTTAAAAATATTCTCTAAAATATATATATATATATATATTTTTTTTTTGTAGAGAGCTTAACAAAGATATGGGCCTGTCAATTGGGCTAAAAGACTTACAAAGGTATGTGTCCCGTTAAAAATAGAACAAAGAACATATAGACCACATAATTTGGAATAAGGGACATTTAAACCATATACAATCAAATCTCGTTCTATTGTGAATTTTATTACTTTTGATAACAAAATTTATTTTATTTTTTTTTTTTTACAATTAAATGTGTTTGTGCATGGGATCCGGTAGAATAAGACTTGGATGTGTATAAATTTTAAAAATAAAATACATATCATGTAACATGCATAAATAAATAAATAAATAAAATACAAATATAATTACTATTTCATATTTAATATAATATCTAACAATTTTTTAATATTAAAAATAGTATTAATTGAAAAAATTCACTCTTATATATTAACAAAATATTATATAAAAATTTTAAAAATAATATTATTATATAAACAAAACGGTTTTAACACGTATTTCTCTTGAGTTTTGTAGAAATAACACTTAAATGTAAGATTTAATATGAGGAAACCAACAATTATCTTCCCTGCCCTGCCCTCCCCTTCCCTTCCCTCAACAGTAAATTCATTTGAGTTGACTAACGTTGTCTATTAGATAACCAGAAATTAAAGAGGTAAATTAACACCATTTTTCTTTCATTCATTTTGCCCGAAGAAGAAAAAATACTATTGTTTTATGATGTCAAAGAAAGATTTGAGTTTTAAAATTGTTGTACAGACGAGTACTTATCTCCATAGCTAATGTTACACGTTTATCTTTGAAAAATGTACCGGTTGACCGATCCAAGGAGGGAAAAACTGGTGCCAATCTCAAGTTTACACTCATATATATCGGGAGAGAAAAGAAAAGAAAATATATTTCATTCTTTGTCGATTTCTTCATCCTTCATGCACAAGAGTGAGCTTCGCTTTGTATTTAGTTTTCTTGCATGCATATATTATTAGTTAGAACTCAATAGCTAATTTAACGCCTGAGTTTTGGAAAATACATGCTACAAATTAGTAATATATATATATATATATATATAGACATTGATTTTGATTAGGAAAATATATTTTGTTTGTGTGTATCAGTATGTTTCCTGCATAAATACGACGTTTTTAGTAGAAATGTTATAAGTTGGGTTCAGTTTAGACATACATGAATGTGTTTTGATGTCACAACTTTTTTTTTTAAAATTAAAAAAAAAAAAAATTTATGAGTTCTTGGTACTGATATTGAATGAATGTGGTTAGAAATGAATAAATAAGCTAATGTTTATTTCATTAATAATGAACAACATGAAAGTATTAAGTTGTGGTTTTGATTTGGTTGTAATAATTTTTAATGAATGTAGTTTGGAATGCATAAATAATGTATGTTGTGTTATTGCAGAAATATGCTGCCAATGCCAAAATGAAATTGTGGTTACGATTTGGATGAGAGTTTACTACTGATTTTGTATGCAAGGATGCTTGTATTTAGGAATGCATTAATAAGATGATTGCACTGCTTTTGTAGGTTTTTATCTGCAACTAATGGATAATCCAATCCAATCAGTCATATGATCCATATAACCCCCACAGACAAATTAAATGCAACAACGAATATCTTCATCTTCATAAAGGATATCTTTTATGTAATAATATTCACAAATCAAGTTAGAACTTCATAAAAAAAAAAAAAAAAAATACTCCTTCAATTCTCCAAGAACATAGTTGGACTTGGTTCGACAAAAGGATATCTTTTCTGTAATGACGTGCAAGAATTGTCAAGGCACAAATTCCACCATCCCATCAAGTTTCCATCCCTAACGATGTCGTATCCCTCCCCTCTCGTTAAAATCACATTGATAAATAATAATAATAATAATTACTTTGGATTTAATAGTCAGCTTCGATATCCCACGAGCGCAAGAAAATAAACCGCCAAGCCAACTCCTCCAGCTTTTAATTTTAAACCTCGGTTTGACCGAATTTAAGCGCTCTTAATTTCGTCTCCTTTTATCCAATTTTTCCGTATTTCTACTCCCTCTGTTTCGCTGCGCTCACTGCTATATGACGCCGGTGTTGTGTACGGCTTTATCCTAAACACTGTTTCTTCTCCTTCTCCTCTACTGTTTCAGCTCAATGTTGCTTCGTATAGTTACAGTGTCCTCTTACACCAACGGTAAGCTCATATGATTAAACCCTGTAGCTGGATTCAATTTTTGTAATTTCTTCTTAATTTGGTTTTAAATTGCAATTGCTGCGTTGTCGTTTGGATCTGCATTTTCCTGTATTAAAACCTCAATTTGAGCCGCTTTGACTGTATTGCGTTTTTTTATTTTTTATTTTTAATTTTTTTTATTGCCAGTGTTGACTTCTAATTAGTAAATTACTTTTCTGTAATTCATGAATTTCTGTTAAATTTCTTTGCGTTTCTTGCTCTCAACCTCGTCTTGATTTTGAGAACAATTGTTATGTGATTGAGCCTTGCACTGTAGTAGATTTTCTGGAGGAGAATTTTGGTATAAATTGAGGAATTACTCTGTTGTGGTTGTTGAGATATTAGAGGAAAATAAGACATAAAGTAAAATTTCATGCCTAGTCCTTGTTTCTGTTTGTATTTGGAAGTAACTGTAATAGGATAAGTTTTGTTATTCTCTCCAGAGGCCCTCAGAATTTCATTTGAAGTAAATTTTGATGTTGTTATTTTCTGCATTTTGTCCCTTTTGCTCTATTTAGGATTTAGTCCGAAAACTAGGATTCATGTTTTGCAAATTCCTGTTATATTTCATAAATCTATACTCTCATATTATTTAATTAATGTTGGGATTGAGATACGATGTTTCCTATAGTAATTGCATAGAGAGATGTTGACCGCCGAGTAATCTTTCTTATGTCCTTATGTTCTGATACAGGAATTGCAAGATCTCTTGAGGTTTTTGGTTAGATAATATAGTCAGTTTATGTAGTTTAATGGGAGGTAAGATGGTGACAGAAACGTGGTTTGGTAGCTTGTGGTGGACTTCTTTTAAGAATGCATCAGAGACTGACAAGGCAGTCATTGGAATTTTGGCATTTGAAGTTGCAAGCTTGATGTCAAAGGTGGTTAATATGTGGCATTCTTTGAGTGAACGAGGTCAGGAGGCTGGGGGAAGAGATTGTGAATGCAGTTGGGATTCAAAAGCTTGTAGCTGTTGATGATGATTACCTTATGGATCTTGCAGCAAATGAGATAATCGAGAATTTTGGAAATGTAGCAAAGTCTGTGGCTAGGCTTGGCAATAGGTACACAATCACCGTTTTGAGAATTTCATTAATGATCCCATTCTGAATAATTTTGAATGGTTTGGATGGGAATACAGATTGAAGAAGATGGAAAGAAAAGTAAAGAAAATGGAGAGATTTGCTGCATTTATGATGCAATTGTGTCAAGAGCTTGTAGTGCTGGCAGAACTTGAGCAAACTCTTCGGAGAATGCACACCAAATGAGGTAGATAGGGTGATATTGCTCGAATTTCAGCAGAAGGTAATTTGTCAGCGTCAGGAAGTAAAAAATCTACATGAGATGTCTCCATGGGATAGAAGTTATGATTACATTGTCAGGCTCTTGGTAAGATCACTTTTCACAATACTTGAAAGGATGGACCATGCTTTTGGGATTCACCAAATGGCATCTATTGAAGGAATCAATGATTGTGGGCATAGGAAGACTGATTTTCTTTGTCTCAGCCATTCATTTTCTGCCCCTATAAAATCTTCTGTATATTTTTCTGAGAATAATGTCTGTGGATTCTCATCAGGAAATCTTGGGAAGTTGGTTTCAAAATCAGGTCAGACCACTGACAAAGGTAGATCAAATAATGAGCAGCAGCAATCTCTCCATCAGTCTGATACTGTAAATTTAAGGCTTTCCCATACAAAATCCAAACGGTTGGGTCATGTTGGATCTTTTGGAGGATGTATGATGGGTGGGAGTTATTCTCCTATATATGAGAGCTGCAAGCCCACTGGGGGTGCTTATATGAGGTTTAGTACTGTTTAAGAAAAAAATTGAGAAAATGGGAAAGACAAATATGGAATTCCTTTCTTGTAACAATAAAGTATATTCCAAACTACTTATTTTCATTTCCAAGCGTGGGTTGTTGAATGCCCCACCATCTTCTCTCGGTAAGGCTGCTTTAGCAATCCGCTATGCAAATATTGTTTTATTGATTGATAAACTAGCTTCATCACTTCACATGATTGGCCTCGACACAAGTGATGACCTGTACAACATGTTACCGATGACTATAAAAACTGCTCTTAGGGCCAAGCTTAAGGCATATGCCTAAACTTTGGCTTCATCTGCTTATGATGCTTCTCTTGGAGCACAGTGGAATTTGGCACTGGCACAGGTATTGGACTGGTTGCTTCCATTAGCTCATAGCATGATAAAGTGGCAGTCTGAGCGTTATTTTGAGAAGGAGAATGTGGTTTCCAGGACAAATGTGCTTTTGGTGCAAATACTTCACTTTGCAAATTGAGCAAAAATTACAGAGCTTCTTGTCGGCCTTAACTATGTCTGCAAGATTGGCAGAGAAGTTAATGAAAAGACTTTGTTATCGTTTTTATTGGAGATATGTCCTAGAACCAATCGTGTCGTACGGTTTAGGGATATCATCCTTATGTATATATAATTTTGTAATTAATTGTAAATTAGTTTATGATTAATAAAATGATATATATATCATTTTGCATATACAGTTGCATATATGTATATATATATTATATATAAAATGTAGAATGAGATTCTATGATGTATTATGACACCAGGACTCTATCTGCAAGTAGTTGTAGATATGAGTACAGAGTCTGATTTAAATGCATTCGAATAAGTTCTTAGTTGAAGTATTGTCATATGGGAGTATGACATTGCATGATTGATATGTTTTATATTGCCAAGGATTAGTATTTGATACTAATAGTTAGGTGACGAGTTTCATGTTACAAGAGTATAAACATGAGTAATATGTTAGAGTATGTGTTACTAAATGTGATCAAACGTGACGAATCATATGAGTGATTATTCACAGTCAATGATACGTTACACAGCTGTACTAGTGTACCACTAGGCCTTTAACTTGAGGTGTCATGGCTATCCTCTGCACTAAGGCATATCGTTCACTTGTGTATATCGCACTGGGCTAGCTACGTCTGGTGAAAGAAGCTTGCTAGTAATGTGTTTAGGTGTAAAAGGACAGGTGACGACCAAGACGGAATCTGCTGGTTCAAATATTAGAGCTTGAGATCTTAGGAAGGGATGTCATACATGGGAAATCAAATCTTTGGCTAGAGTACGTGTTTCCAAAAAAGTGTTTTTGGATACATGATTCCCATATATGATTCAAGACTTTATTTCTATGATTGAATTAGGGGTTTGACGATTTCATGACCTGCACTCGATTGGGAGTAGACAGTAGATGGACTTTACTACATGAACGTACGACTATATGAATTCATTAGTGTCTGGGGGTTGTGACATCTTGTTAGAGGTTGTGCATGATCATTGGGAACTTTTGTTACAAAAAGTTATATCGAAGAAATATGAAGGAGTTTGTGTCCACCTATATCCAGTTCACAGTGAACTTAGGGTTACACATATAGTCGGTTACTTGATGATGATGGCTATTGTTACTATGCAATAATCATTAATTGGTTAATGATATTGTACAGATATTGATCAGATAGCAATTTAATTTTTTATTGTAAAGAATATATTTTTCGGCTTTGGCGCGCTAGCACGCGTATGCATGAAAAATATTTCGGGTTAATTTTAAAATACCGTAAATATGATTTGCGGATGTAATAATATTAATATATTAGTATTATATTTTAATATGATTAAAGTAATCATAAAATATAATTATTAATTATATTAATATAATAATAAATATCTAAAATGTATTATTGTTATATATATATATATTGTATATATTGTTAAAGTAATGATATATATATATATGTATATATGTAAGATATTTATTAATATATGTATATATAAATATATATATATATATATGTGATTGTCTCTCTCTCTCTCTCTCTCTCTCTCATTTTAATACAAGTAATATATGTTAATTTGATTAATGTATATATATTATATTAATAATGTATTAATGTATTAATATATTAATGTATATGTGTATCAATATAATGCATGCATTTGATTAAGAATACACACAGTCGACGTTAACCATGACTCATCTTTTTGCATTGATTTCATTTTGATATTTTGGAGATGCAAGTCGGTTGATTGTGTAGTCAGTGGATGTTCATCAAAATGAGATTTGATAAACACAAAGTTTAAAGGTTAAGCTTATATAGTTTACGCAATGAGATATACACTTCTCTGTTTTTCCTTCTCTGTTTTGTAAAACCAAAAACTTTTTCCTCTTCAAATCGTAAGCTGCTTGAGGAAGCAAGCTCAGGTTATTTGATTGTAAACTAAAGCAATGACAGAAGAGAGAAGCAAGCTTGGGTTGTGAACCGAGCTAGAATAGAAGAGAGAGAAGAGGAAACTGTAAAGAGAGAAAGCTTGGTGAGCTTGTTGAAGCTTAAATTGGAACTTGCGAATCCCAAACAATCCGAAATCGGCTTCATCACTCCGACGAGTGGACCACCTAAGGAAGCAAATTTGTTGCTGTCTCAGATTGCAAAGCCAAAGGTGAGTCATCTCTGTATTGTTTGTTTTTGAACATAGCGTGTTTTTGAAAGCTGTAACATACATGTGTGTATATTCAGATCAGCTGGGAGCCTATTCTGCAGGTTCATGAAGATGGCCATAGCTCCCCTGTAGCGGTTGGGCGCTTAGAAGTTCCTTTCGTGCATCGTGCTTTCGTTGCTCACGGAAACAGAGCATGTGAGCTCACTGTTCTGTTCAGTTTTCTACTAATAGAGGTATGCTGATTGTCGACTGAAGATTTACAATGTGTCATAAGTACTGAGAGATTTCTAGACTTATTGAGAAGAAGGTAATTAACTTCATCAAACTCTGTTGTATTCGAGTTGGTTCCAGTATAGACAAACACTTCAGTGTGGTCAATTTATCAAGTTTTTCGAACATAAGGCATTACTCAATTTGTAGAGGTGTTGCGTTGAGTATTTAATAAGCTGTTTATATCTGTTCATTTAGAGCCAAGATTTGCTAGCAGTATCGTCCAGGTTCAAATATTCTTTATTTGTTTATGCAGTGGATGGCTTTGGCTCCCTGTAGTCTCTTTCTTGTAAAGCATTTGTATAACACGAGCCTCTCTCTACCCAATATATTGAATTGAATATGTTATTTCCTAAGGAATTGTTCCTTCTTGTTTAATGATCCTATAGTGTTGTTTTGTTATTTTTTTTCTCGAGTGCCGCTGGTTACTGATTCTACTTTGACAAAAATGTAACCACATTAAAACATGAAACTGAAGATGGGTTTGATGTGTTCAATGAGATTTTACATGAGATGGATGATAGAGGATCACTCAATTTTGCAAGCATTTTGCAGTACTGTTCTTATCATCTCGTCCATATTTTCTCGAGAAATCAGTTGACTGTCATAACTTGATTCTGTTGCTCAATTCCCTTTTGTGATGGATTGACAAATATGTGCTCTGGCCCAGTAAAAAAGTCATATTTTTCTACTAGGAATCTCAGGTTCTCTATTTGGTATAGATGTTCTCAGAAATTGGCCTGGACTACTAAATGTGGTGTGGCATTTGCAACCAAGCGTAGATCAGAAGTTCCAAAGCAAAGATAGCATATATTGCTAGAAAATTTTATGAATGATAGATGCTTGAATTAACACACTTTCAATGCATAAAGACAAAGTAAGCTAAATAACACTATTCTTAAGAAAAGATTCTGCCCATTTAAAATAAGGTTATGGTATAAATAAGATTTTATGAGGGTTTGTTGAAGAAGAATTAGTCAAAAACATACTGAGTCTCTAGGTGTTGGAGTAACTGACGTAAGTAAGCAGCAATATCAGCGAGGAATGATGGGGAGTTCCACAATCCTAAGGGTCTCTCAAGTAAACGTTAAACGAGTTTGAATATATAACATAATGCAGATACGTAGTGATTTAGTTATTTTCAATCTCTTTAAATATGTAAATGTATACGGAACTCAAATCAATGAGAAGATTAGGAAAATATTCATAACCCAATTTTACATCTTCTTATATGGTATCAGAGCCAGCCATACGATTAACGTAACAACTCAAAATGTCCTTTACTTATTCTTCTACTTCCTCCGACCCTACCAACGACACCTTCCTTATCTTCAATCCCTCTTTCATTATCAATATCACCAAATTGACAATAAATAATTACCCTATATGGAAGGCTCAAATGCTTCCATATCTAAAAGGCCAAGAGGTGTTTGGCTACGTTGATGGAACAATTAAAGAACCTCCAGCTACTCTGCTTCCTGTTGAGGAAACTCGCTCTCCTAACCCATAACACGCCATATAGTCTAAATAAGATAACTTTATCCTAAGAACAATCAATTCATAACTTTTGGATGAAGTGCTTGCTCAAAGTCTACCAAGCTCTAAATTCTCGACAAGTTTGGCTTGCCTTTGAAAGTTGCTTTGCTTCACAATCCCATGCCAAAGCTGTTCAGGTTCGCTCTTAGCTAGCTATTGCTCGCAAAGGTAACATGAATGCTGCTGAATATTTCTTGTTCATAAAGAAACTAACAGATGAATTAGTTATTGCCAAACAATCTATAAAATGTGATGATATAATTAAATTTGTTCTTTCTGGCTTGGGTTTTGAGTATAATTCACTATAAATATGGTGTCCTCTCGTTCCAATATCATGCTAGAAGAGGTGTCCTCCCTTTTACTTATTGCTGAAGAATGAATTATTCACAACAACCAATTCCTTCCCATTCTGAATGCCAGTTCCATTATTGCCACAAAATCCCAGCCTTAATGGTCGAGGAAATGGGTGTAATGCTGGCAGAGGTAGTGGCTTCTACCAAAACAACAATATTTCCACTCAAGCAAATAATTTAACTTGTTCTTTCAACAAATAAAGTTCTAGTTGTTATGTAAAATTGTCAAATTGTTTGTCCTATTTGCCAATTGGTAAAAAGCCATAATCTACAATTTTTTCAATCTCCTTTTATGCTTCTAGGCCTTCAGAATTACTGTACTAAGATGTTTGGGGACCATATGCTGAATTATCTACATATGGGTCATGCTATTACATCTGTTTTCTTGATGATTATACAAAATATCTATGCCAAGTAATATTTTCAAAAGCAATGGAATTCATCATCAGATTGCCACATATGCATGGATAAATGGGTTTAGTAGGACGACGTCATTATCGGGTAGTTGAAATGGGTCTAACTTTATTAGGACATGCCAATCCACTAAAACCGTTTTCGGAAGATACCTTTCTTATTGCAACTTACATAATTAACCATCTTCAAACAAATATTTTTAACAATATGAAACCAAATTATAATTTTATGCGTATATTTGGATGTGCTTATTGGCTAAATCTTGTATGATCGTCATAAAATTGATTTTCGTTCTAAAACATGTATTTTTATTGGCTATAGTATTTGTCGTCATGAATATAAATGTCTAGATCTTGCAACTCGAAAAGTAATTATCTCAAGAAATATTATTTTTTAATGAAACAGTCCTTTCGTATACTAGCACCTCGAGTAACCAGAAAGTGCTACCAAATACTTCTATTTCATTACCAGCTAATATTCTCACACATCATAGCTCTCCACATATGTCATTCACTTATGTAGGTTCTCACCATGTTTCACATATCCCACTTGAAGTTGGCACAATTCCATAAGAAAATCAAAACACATCAAGCATGTCACATGGATTTATTGTTCCTAGTGATACCTCAACCTCTCAACCTTCAGCTTCTCATCAAATGCTTACAAGTTCCAAGACCAATTCCTTGAAACCAACGCATATAGATGTTGGTTTCATTTAGTATCCACTTTTGAAAGTCTTTATGACCATTGTAAGTTCACCTTTATTAAAGCAAACGTGTTATTCAAAAGCCGCCAAATATATGAAATGTAGACAAGCAATGAATAAAGAACTTGATGCCTTAATTTGAAATCAAACCATGGATTCTTATGCCACCAAAACTGACAATTAATTTAATTGGGTGTAAATGAGTTTATTGAATTAAAAGGCTTGCAGATGGAAAAATAGAATGATTTAAGGTTAGGTTAGTAGTTAAAGGCTATCACTAATATGAAGAAGTGGAATTTCTTGACACTAACATTAGTAGTGGCTATTTTGAAATGAATGCAATGTATGTTTGAGAATTAGGCATTGTCATTTTGAAGGTAGAACTACTTGAAATGCAATCGCTAGATGTCAAATATAATTAAAGAATTATGTAATCCTTACAAAAAAATTTATGTTTACCAAATAATTTAACTATTGTTCATAATTTAAGTAAAAATACAATAATACCAATGTTAGAGATGTTACCTTTTAGATTACAAAATGATGAACAAAACTAACTTAGCCTTCCTCATGACCTAGATTGCTAACAGAAGTAACATTGCTAAATTGTCTTCAAAGCTAAATGCACAACATAGAACAATATTTTTATTAAAGCTAACCTAGTACAACGGAAAACTATAGATGTTTGTATAGGCAACATCATTGATTTTAAAAATCAAGCTTTTACTTGGATTACAATACCAAAAGGGAATTGTATATTGTATTATTGAGACAATGAATTATAATCCATAATATATAAAACATTTATTTACTCTCTCTTTGCTTAATATTCTTTGTTTCAACTTGGTATCAAAGCTAGCCGCCATGACAATTCTCTCTTCAAAACCCACTTTTGCAATGAATTGAGAGAGCAACACAACCAGTCTTTCACAAGCACACACTTAATTGTCCTTCGGTGAACCAGTGAAGCTTGATTGGAAAATTTTCTAGTGTGGAAGACTTAGGTGCTACCAACGATCAAAGGAAATGACTAGGAAAGCTTTATCGATGACTCATGAAGAATACTAGACAAGTATATCTAAACCATTGATGGAGAACAAAATACCATAACCACTAAAAACTCAAAATTCCTTTATAGCGAAAACATGACAAACATATTATGAGTTGGTTATTATCTACAATTAGCGAAAGCTCTTTGACTTCTTTCATCAATTGGATACTTCAAAGGAGTTATGGGATGGAGTAACCAAAATCTCCTCATCATAGTCTCAGGCTCAGGCTCATATCATGCAACTGAAAAATTAACTCTAGTTGATAAAAAAAAGGGACTCATGAACATGAATGATTCCTATGTAAATATGAAAAACACAATAGATGCTCTTGCCATCTTTGGGAATAACATAAGTAAGGAAGACCTCATTGAACACATCTTGAATGGTCTAGGATCCAAATATGATGCCTTCGTTGTCTATTTAGCCTCGAGGATGAACTTAAATTCTCTTGAACATGTATTTACTTAACTCCTTACCTTCGAAAGTCACCTTGAGCACAACAACCTTGTTAGAAATGTTAACATTGAGGATAATGTTACAGCTGAAAACAATAGTCATGTTTGAGATCCAAGGAAGAACATTCATGCTTGCTAGTATCTCTTTGATTAAGACTTCAAGCCTAAAACGAAAAGTAATCAAGCTTCATCTTTTACCTATGTCGCCACATAAGATGCACCTAATAAGAGTGGTTGGTATCTTGACAGTGGGACCACCAACCATGTAACAAATGACCTTAACAATTTGTCCTTGAAATTAGAATGCAAAGGTAATCAAACCTTAACTGTAGAAAATGGTAAGAAACTTCAAATTTCTTACATAGGCCATAACTACTTGTATCATGAAAACTCAGTTCCTTTGAAACTTGAAAACAATTTGCATGTGCTCAAATTACCCAAAATTTGCTAAGTATCCCTAAATTAACATGTGATAATATCCTTATTGTTGAATTTAATAGCCTTGGTTGTGTTGTGAAGGACTAGATGTAGAGAGTGGTGTTGCAGAGTGGCTAGAGAAGTTTATAGTTATTTAAAGAAATAAAGAAGTTTGGAGACAAGTCTTTAGCTAGGAATGTCAATAATTCAAAGTCCTTACTACCAGTTATGTTTTTGATTACTTTTACCAATGATGATACCGTGGACATCAAGTAAATGTTTGTCTTAGATTCTTCAAGTAGACAAAATGATCATGATAATGTAATGGATGTTCTTCATAGAAAATTTGGATATCTTAATGACTAAACTCTTAGAAAAATTGTTTCCACTTATAATAATATTTCCTTTAATGAAATCCAATCTTTAAGTTTTGTGTTGCATGCCAACTTGGAAAAAATCACAAGCTAAACTTTAAAGGTAGTAAATCATTCTCAAATCAACCTCTAGAACTATTGAATTTTGACCTTTGGGTAGCACCCATCTCATTTAAAAATGACTATAAATACTACATGAGTGTCGTCACGCTTCGAACCTAGGGTCTATCCCTGAGAATTGTTATAGACCCTCATAATACATTCTATACATCTAGATTGTATCAAGAGAGCTTATAAGGTTTTTTTGTAACTCATAAAATTCTGAACACAGTTTATAAACATAATTCATATCTATGGGAGCATTATCAAAGAATTGATATCTGTAATCAATTCATTCTTAACAAATATCAAATAATAAAATAGTATTATGGAATATTTTCCAGTTGAGTTGAACAAAATAATAAATATTTACATAACCATTTAAGTTACAAATCCTTTTCAAATTTCAAATAAAATATATCCGAAAAAATACATATAACCAAGAAAAATACATTTATCAAGTGGTTCTAAATTACATGTGTAAGTTAAGAAAGAAAACCTATCCAGAGCGTCGTAGGCTTTCTACTACTACCACAAGCCTAAGGAGGACTAACACGCCTAACCTGAAAGCTATAATTGTTAATGGTGAGTATACAAATATATTCAGTGAGTACATAAAGTACATACATAGATACATACATGCACACTCAATTTCAAATTCATGATATTGAAATTTTTCTCTCCAAATTATACTCAATATATATATATATATATATTTACATGTTCCTTAAATTAAGTAATCATAAAATAATTTAAAGATGGTCTGCATATAGTTTAACACAAATAAACCGGGCTGATCATACTTTCTCGACTGTTATCTTGACTGAGGTAGCATCGAAAGCCATTAATGAATCTTTTCATGCATAAAACCATATGCAATAAATTCTTATAAAGCAGAAAACTATTTCTTATGCATTGTAAAATCATTTATTTTATATAAAATATATTTTTATAAACTTAATCGCCTGTCTCACTAATGTTGGCATCAAGTAGTCACTTGGTGATATGAGGAACTATCTTCGTAATCCGTCAAATCCATGAGATCCTTATCAAGTCGCCAAGACTTTTCATAGGGTTTCTATAACAGCACATACATACATGACACATAGTGGTCTTGCCATGGTCTTTCCCCTTTATACCAGCCCCATTACGGCTCCACTCACCTATGCGGCCTTTCAATAGGTCCGTTCATAGGCTACATCCCTATATATATAATAAATAAACAAGCCTAAAGGCTATACAACTGGTCCATTGGCCATATAATAATATCCGGCCTTACTTGCCTCATCACCAATATACATGCATTAAAACAATTCATTTTCAAAGCAATGATGTAATCATGTAAATCAAATCAGGCCTCCCGACTATTTCAACATGTATTTCAACTAAATAATAAAATAGTAGACTACACAACCTTTAATCTCAATATCAAAGTACATTATTTATAAACATATTCATTTCAAACTTCTTTTAACAAAAATAATCATTTGTTTAATACACAAACAATACATATATGTATAAGACACATACATTTACGTATTCATGTATGCATAAATTTATTCACTGCAAGGGAAGGGTAATCACTCCCAGTAAGTGTCTTCGCACCTACTCGGTACTTCACTCGAGTTCTCGGAACCTAGTACCTTATATATATATTTATAAATTTCTAAAATTTAAATAATTAAACTTAAATGCATAAAATGCAGTTATTTATGAGAAATGTGGATAAATTTCTTTAGTTGACACTTGACACATATCTCGAGGCTCAACTAACTAAGTTCATTTATTCAATTCTCAACAACAAAACCCCATGGTCGTAAATATTCTAAATTCGCATTTTCATTTAAGACGAATGTACATATTCTAAACATCATTTCATGCATATTTATCATCATATACTTCCTATTTTCACAAATCTACACAAATCTATATTTCCTACGCGAAGATAAACAAAAATTCTCGAGTGACCAGTAACCTTAGAATTCCAATATAATCAAAATCTTAAAATCAAGCCTATAATAGTTAAATAGGCGTACTTGTAACTTGATGAAGCCTTTAGAAACCTTAAATTGTCTTTTAATTGGAAAGTTCCCAATTTCACTTTAAACTCTAATTTTCTCGCTGGTTCTTATGGTTTCTAGCCCAAATTTGGTACCAAATCGTAGAAGAAATGTTAGATAATCATTTGGCTATGAAATTTGGAAGAAAAAGTCGAAAGATTGGTCGAAATCTAAGGATTACAGTGAGTTAGAGAGAGAATGAGTTTTTAGAGTGAGAGGGAGAATGAACAGTGAAATAAATGAGAAATTTAGTCCCTCTCATGGATATTTATATAAATAAGCAAAATAACTGAATTGCCCTTAAAAAATCTTAAAAATTTCAAGTTTACTCGTCAAATTTTGGCCTAAATTTATGTTCTATCGACCTAAAGTGTCGATTTTTTTAGCTTAAGTGTCAACGCTTTTATGAGAGTGTCGACACTTTCATAGAAGGGGTCAATACTTTTGAAAAACAGAATGTTTATAATTTATTTTTGGACAAAGTGTCGATACTTTTAACCCATGTGTCAATACTTTTAAAAACTCACATTCTGGAAATTTTCTTAACCCTGAATATCGACACTTGTTCTTTATGTATCAACCTCTTTGCAAAGTTTCGACCTCTTCACCAAGTATCGATATATTTTCTTTGAAATGTCGTATCAAAGTGTCGACCTCTTTAGCAGGTGTCGATCTACACCCTTAAAATGTCGACACTTTTGTTGAAAGTGTCGACTTCTTCCCTCTCAAGTATCGATACTACATGTTAAATCACCTATATATTTTTCTTTCACAAGTAATAGATTCTTTTACCTTTCTCATTAATTTCTTAAAATAAATTCTATTTTTCTTTCTCGTATAATTAGCTAACTTAAGACAATCAACTTATGCTAATCCTATAACACTTAATAAACTTAATCTCATACAATGAGCTGACTTAAGCTCAATTAAGCCTCGATATGTATCAATTAACCATTAATTACGCATGTGCAAACATAAAAGTTATAAGTTGACTATTTTACCCTTATGTTTAAAAAACAGAGTTTACAAGTGTTGTAGATGATTTCAGTAGATACAATTAGATTTTTCCCTTTGAAAGCAAATTACAAACCATCCAAACTTTCCCTGAGTTTAGGAAACAAATTAAAAGGCTTCTAAATAAGAAAATCCTAACACTGCAAACAAACATGGGAGGTGAATTTAGACCCCTTGAAATAACTCTGAAAAAACAAGGACTAATCTTATGATATAAATGTCTACACACCTTTCACCAAAATAGTAGGTCTCAATCTTTTTGCATAGGAAAACTTGCCTATCAATTTGTGGTGGGAAGCTTTTGAAATCTCAGTTTTTCTTATCAACAGAATGCCAACATAGATTTTGGATTACTTCATACCATATAAAAAACTATTCAACAAGCTCCCAAATTATCTCTTTCTAGTAACTTTAGGGTTTGCCTTCTTCCTTCACTTGAGAACCTATAATAGGCATAAAACCCAATATCACATAGACAAATGCATTTTCATAGGTTACAATATAAAACATAAGGGTTACAAATACCTAAACAGGTTTAGTAGAGTGTACATTGCAAGACATATAGTCTTAAATGAGAAATATTTTCCTTACAAGTTAGATCCTTCTTTTACCAGTGTAAAAAATATTCACAACTGCTAATTATCCCAATCTCATCATTTTTTTAGAAGAAACAAATGAAAGTTCTCCTCATGTCATTCTAGCATCCACTTAAGCATACTTACAATCTCCCTCCTAACTCAATTAGATCACGCTTTAAACACAGAAACATAAAAGCAAAATTCACTCCTGACATAATTACTCGATCTAGCACCTAATAAACATGAAGATCCATTACTTGAAGTTAGTTATAACCATTAACAACAAAAAGGTAATGCTCATCCCATGTTGATAAGGTCAAAGGCAGGAATCTTCAAGCCAAAGTCATACCACTTGGAAAAACACCAAAGCTAAAGTGAGAAAATTTCAGAAATGATAACAAAAGCCTTAAATTATAGGAAGTGGAATGATACAATGAAATGGAACATAAAGCTCTAATAAACAACCAAACTTGAGATATAGTGCCATACAATTCATAGCTCAAACTAGTTAGAAACATATGAGTATTCAAGATCAAGTATAACTCATATGGATTAATATTAAGATATAAAGTAAGACTAGTAGCCAAAAGGTATGACTAAACTACAGTCAAAGTTGTTTTAAGCCTAGTAGTGCATTTGGGTTGGTATGTTAAGCAGGTTGATGTGAATTATACTTTTTTAAAATGAAATCATATCAAACAAAGTACATATGTCACAACTAGAAGGTTTTGAAAACTAGATAATACCAAAGTACATATGTTTGCAAGCTTAAGAGAGCTTGGGATCAACCTTGTTGCAATAGGGGTTTGTAAACTTGAGATTTTATACATCCTTTTTTTTTTTCTGTCTAAAAAATAACAGATGGTAATTCTACTAGTATATATGGATGATATTTGATAACCAGAAGTAAGGAAGAAATAGTAAATAACATTATCAGAAGGCTTGATAATACATTCTCACTAAAAGTCTTGAGCTCACTTAGTTATTTTCATGGAATAGTGGACAAAATACATCTAGAATATTCTTAAAAAATAAGAATGAGTAGTTGTAACAAGAATCCAATTATTATGAGCAAAAGGGATAAATTCATAAAGAAAGTGGCAATGAATTTAGAGACTGCACTCTGTAAAGAAGTTTGATTAAGGTTCTGCAATATGTAACTCTCACAAGACTAGAATAACATTTGTTGTGAATAAACTAAGTCAGTTTGTGGAAAGTCTAACTAGGTTACAAAAGGATTCTGAGATACCTTTAAGGATCCCTGAATCTTGGATTATACTATACACCCAGTAGGAGAATACACTGAATTGATGCAAATTAGGTAGCAGAACTTAATGACAGAAGGTTTTTAAGTGAATTTGGAATTTATCTTGCAGGTAATCTATTATCTTAGAGTTCAAGGAAACTGGAGGTTGTGGAAAGACCAAGGACTAAATAAGAATACAAATCTCTAGCCCTAACAATTGTTGAAATGCTATAGTTATGCTTACTCTTATCTGAATAAATGTTAAAGTTCACTATACACTAATTATATGGTGTGATAACATCAATGCAACATCATTGACTGAAAATCCAGTGCTTCATAGTGACGGGGTATCGCAAGCATGCCAGAACGGTTCCCAATCGTGATGCCGTTTAGGAGAAGCCACGGTCATCACACGAACCATGCGGAATGGCTTTTAAAGGACCATAGACATGTACATATGCATATTTTAAAATTTAAATATTTTAAATAATATATCAACATAAATATAGTACACATACTTTAATGCCGATATTTGGAACAAGCTACTCCGTTAGCTTAAAGGCGTGTTGTAGAACCCGCAAAATTCGAATAATTAAATCTTATTTGATTCCATTATTAGTAAAGTATTCGAAAGTGTTAGGATTCAAAAAAATTTATTTTGGTATGCACGTATAGTTAAATTGACACTTAGGTAATAAAATGCCATATATATATATATATAGAGAGAGAGAGAGAGAGAGACCTAAGTACATGATTTTAGTTCTCTTTTATTTTCAAGATAATTATAAGTGATGTAAGGACTAAATTGTTAAGATTTTAAAACTCAAGGGATTAAAGTGCAAATTTTCTATAAAGTTAGCAAGAAAGTGTAAATATAAAAAGTGTGGGGTCAATATTAAAATATTTATATTATTATAATTT